>JAODUP010001204.1:120000-175000 GCA_025642065.1 Paralvinella palmiformis | reverse complement strand
TCGCCCTCCTGGAATAACTTCATCCTTCTTTGTTGACTTTCATGATGTACTAAAAGACTTAGTCACCATTCATCCTGAATGGTTCATCCTTGGTGATTTCAACCGTAATGTGGATACACAGTTCACATTTAATGATATCTTAGCAAGTTTTGACTTAAAATAACACGTTTCTTTCTCCACACACATTCATGGTCACTGGCTTGATCTCCTCATAACCCGGTCTACAACGGATTATATCCACACACTAACATATAGTTAATCGGATCATTTCACTCTCACAGCAGAAATAAAATCTGTGCATAATCCAGTTGACTCTAAGTCAAATATTCTTTATCGGTATACTCATGACATTGACGTTCTTGCATTTGATGATGGCATAGTAAAATGTTTAACTTATCACCAACCCTAAGGCTGACTTGTTGCTATTATGTGAACAATACCACACTGCACTTAAAAGCTTACTTGACAAACACCCAGCTGTCAGATCAAAATCTACAACAATTAAGCCACCCGCACCATGATTGTCCTATATATTTAGCAATCAATTGGAGGAAATCATGCACACAACTTAACAGGTCTAGATATACTAAACAGTGCCATTTCTGCAATAGACTCATGAATAAAGCTAAATCTGACCTTTACAGGAACATGATTTCTAAAAACTCTGACAATCATCGTCAACTTTGGAACTGGTTTCTGTTTCTCTGTCCGCTCATGATTCAACTAATTCACTCTGCAATTCTTTCCCCAAACAGTTCAAGAAAAAGATCACCCTTATTCATGCATCTTTCCCAGTTTCTGCTTCTAGTTGTAATATTGACTTTCCAGTTGTACATAACCCTTGTGCAGTGTTTAAATCAGCCTCACTGACTGAAGTTTCTTAACTTATTTTATCATCCTCTAGTACGTCCTGTGAACGTGATCCTATCCCTATGTTTGTGCTAAAATATTGTCTTCACACACTAATTGTTCCAATTAATAAGATATTAAATGCATCATTAAGCTCCGGAATGTTTCTTTCTCATTTTAAACATGCCCATGTAATCCCCCTACTTAAGAAATCATCTTTACCAGTCAATGACCTAAACAGTTATATACCTATTTATAATCTATAATTCATATATTAAGTATTAGAAAAGCCGTATTCTGTCGTTTGAACGTTCACTTAAACAGTAATCACCTGTCTAATGTTTTTCAGTCTGCTTACAAACAATTTCACTCGACAGAAACTGCTCTACTGAAAGTTCATAACGACATAGGACTAAGCATGTATACAGGAAAGGTCACAGCACTAACACTTTTAGATTTATCTCCAGCTTTTGACACCATTGATTATTCTGTTCTTCTACATATCAGGCACAGCACTTATCTGGATCCACTCATTCTTAATAAATAGGCTTCATTCCAAAAAAATAAGAACATGCTTTTCAAAGGCAGTGCCTATGTTTAACGGTGTTCCACAAAGCTCTGTTATTGGACCACTATTGTTTACTCTGTATACCACACCACTAAGCTCACGTACTCACAGCCTTAAATTATACCATCATTTATATGCAGATGACACCCAAGTATACATAGCTTTATCTGCAACAGACACTGATATTTCCCTTAAACAACTTGCTGACTGTCTCAGTGATATATCTGGCTGGATGACAAATAATAAACTTAGACTCAATGCCAACAAAACAGATTTCATCACTATAAGTACATCTAGACAACGCAACAATGTACTGCTTTCTTCCAAACGAACATCCTTAGTCATAACATCACACCATCAGACACTATACGTAACCTTGGTGTTATATTTAATAGCGAATTTAATTTCAGAAAACATGTTTCTCTGATATGTCGCGCCTACCTCTATCATATTCATGACCTTCGCCGTATTCGGCGCTATAATTCTCTTTCAGTTGCCAAAACCATTGCTACAACACTCATCATTAGTAGGCTTGATTACTGCAACAATCTTCTTTATAACATCGCATCGAAGGATATTCTAAATCTTCAGGGTGTTCAAAACTTCCTAGCTAGGGTTGTCACAAGGTTTCCTCGATTTTCCCATTCTGTCCCACTTCTGAAATATCTTCACTGGCTCCCTGTTCAATCTCGCCTCATTTTCAGACTCCCCACTATTGTCTACCAAACTCTCTCTTCTGGAGAACCTTCATATCTATTTTTACGCTTTAGTTAGCACCTAATCCCAGAGAACACCGTTCATCTGGTTTTCATTTGTTGTCTGTTCCCATGGTTAAAACAGAAATACTGGGACTCGTGCTTTTTCAGTTGCTGTCCCTACTCTTTGTAATTCACTCTCTAAACATGTTAAGTCATCAAATAGCAGAGTTTCTTTCCGTCACCATTTGAAAACCTACCTTTTCAGACTCGCTTATCCTTCTTAAGTTTCCTTGCCATTTGATCATTGTTGATGAACTTTGCATCGGACCCAGACTACAAGTTTACCCAATCCCTGTACTAGGTGCGCCACGTGGGCTCGATTATGTTCGAGGATATTGGCGCTATAGAAGTTATTATTATTATTAAATCAAAATATTTAGGAAATTATGGTTGTCATCTTACTTGCAGTTCGTATATGTTTGGCCACTTTTAAGCAGATATCTCTATACATATTGAAAACTGCAGACTTATCTGCAGACGTTTTGGCGGCTATGTATGCCTTCATATGTGGCAATACGATGGATATTTATTCATCTATTTTGTTCATTATTTGCTGTTACGTAGATGCAGTGAATATATTTTTATCGGCCACTGATTTTATTTTTGGCAAAGAATCATCTTTTGTGTAGCGAAATAATGCCGAAAATCCTACACGTCAAGCTGGTAATATAGCAAAATATCACTTAAATATTCCAATACCCAAAACTAACTAGCATGGGTAGATGAGTGAGTGAGGTTTTGATAGTGTGGATTGAAGGTGAGTGAGTGAGTGAGTGAGTGAGCGTGCGAGCGAGTGAATTATTGAGTCATTCTGTCAGTCAGTCAGTGATTCCGTGAGTGAGTCAGTGAGACAGGCCGTGAGGCGGTCAGTGAAAGAGTGAGTGAGGCAGTCAAAGAAGCAGCCAGTGAGTCAGTGAATAAGTGAGGCAATGAGGCACTGAGTCAGTGAGTCAGTGAATCAGACAGATAGTCAGAGAATCATCCAGTCAGTGACAAACAGACAGGTATATAGCTACGGAAATAAGAACCGAAGCAGAAATAATTGGGTTTGTAAAACATAATTTAAAAAGACTCTGTTATATCCGTTCTGATCATCTTAGCAATCCGAAAAGGATACCTATAAAAATACATTATACATTGTGGTTATATGACAAAGGCTCTACCTTGATAAATGCTAGCTGAAATACTCGGCGACCTATAGATATTACTGGAAGATACCGAATCAACAATGGCATCCAGTGAACAACACATTAATTATGCTTCTTTCATCTTTTGTCCACGAAGGCCGTCATACCGAGTTTTCCGATTTAAAGTACGGACGACATATGAATACATCCTGAACTGGTCAATATATGGAGTGAAAAATCATATACTTTGTCACAGAACACAATATATTCAGTTATTGCTTGACTTACTTACTCGTCCTGATTCACTCTTTCACAGTTACTTAATTAGTCACTCACTAACTCAATATTGTACTAACTAACCCATTCATTCATTAACCCAGTCACCCATTAACATCAGTACAGCATGGTCAATGGAAAAAGAAATCTACTTCCAAGCCCAAAATGACTTCATTTATCAGAGCACTCTTAGCCAGGGTAAATGATAATTAAACAGATAACACACACACACACACACACACACACACACACACACACACACACACACACACACACACACACACACACACACACACACACACACACACACACACACACACACACAACACACACACCACACTATATATATATATATATATATATATATATATATATATATATATATATATATATATATATATATATATATATATGCATGAGACTGCAAACACATAAATTAAGGTGTATCCATCTAGCAGTTGATAGACAATAATAAGATTCAGTAAAAGGGACAATGCTATATATATCGTTTACAAATATCAATGCAGCTTATAGGAGAAATAGGAATATTCTTCATTCCATCAGGTTTACATGGCCAAAGATGATAGTGAAAAAAGTTTTAATTTTTTTCATAGACTGAACCACAAAAATATTTATTTTGGTATTAAACCCAGTAAACCATAATTGAAAATTCAGCTCGCACTAATATTCCCCATTAAATATGGCATCTGTATATGAAATGATCCCGCTTTATCAAGTAGTCTTATTTCTCAAAGTTATTTGAATACATATTTAAGGCATAATACACTTTATGCAGGTCTGCTAATAAATACCTTTTATATTTACTTGATCTGTTAGCTTTCTAGAAGTATGCATACTAGATTGTGTTTTAGTCAGTTTTAGTCTACAAACAGAAGTATAAGGATATATTTTATCCTGGAGGAAATGCTTATTTTGGCATTGTGCATTATAGTGTCCCCCGCATAAATTACGATATTACGCAGCTTCCAAGTGGACTAAGTTTCATCACAAATCAGGTTGAAAGGTCTGAATAAGCAAACCACTGTAGTATTGATGCCATTAGATTAAGACATTTCAGGAAATAAAATTAATCTTCGTGGGACAATATATGTTTTGGACAAAAAATACAATAATTTTGTGTTCAGACGATAATAATTCATCACGTAGATGCAGTTCATCCCAAGATCTTAATTTCTTATGAAGTTACATAAATATCTACATTCATTCCACCAGTGTATACTTGATTTAAGGAGTGTTAACAGTGGGAAGCCTCAAATTATGCCAAAATATTTTTTAAGGATCTTTTCAATCCATTCCCTGGGTATAGCATGCCACAGACATTTATTTAACACCCGTCAGATGTCACTACCGTTTACGGTGATATTGACAAAATTAAAACGATGTTTGTTTTGAGTTAAACTGTTACATTATCTCCAATGATATTCATTTGTTCGTGATTATACATAAAATATACACGGTGTTCCAATTTCTGACACCACCACCATACATAGATTAGCACAGAACTGACCAACAATAATTATCATTTTTCTAGTCTACCCACGATCCATAAATTTTGTATTGCTCAGACCCCATCATCAATCTTATTAATACAAATTCCGCCCGTGACACCATATAGTTATAACTGGAATGGTCCCCGGGAAGAAAATGAACAACTGTACATTTTGATCAATGCCGCATCCGGAACATTATGATTTACATTTTATTTCAAACGGGCTTTACACAATGACGTTACATTCGTTTGGTCACAACACTCTGCCAAATCTCACCAAATCATAAAGCATACTTACCTGTGCGATTGAATATCAAAAGACCAAATATCAGGAACCTTACCTTGTCCACATATCAGTCACATACGTTGTTTCGTTTATATATTGACACGGCCTAGAAATAACACGAATAACTCGCCCACTACTATACAATATTGATAGAGATGCTGAATTTGTTATGTAAGTTTCTTAATTTTGAGCTATGCGTGTAAAATCAACCAGGACATATTTATATCGTCATACTAATACAGAGATAGAACGACGGAGTGACTTGTTGATTTAATGACGCATTTCAATGAATGAATGAATGAATAAATGAAGGAAGGAAGGAAGGAAAGAAGGAAGGAAAGAAGGAAGGAAGGAGCGTAGGAATAACCGTCCACCAAAACCGAGAAGAAAAAAACAAACTAATTGACTTCATAACCAACAACCTAACCAATTAATAGATACAGGTATTTAATAAAACTATTTAATATTTTTAACAAATCATATTTAAATAAATAAGGAACTTGTTCTAAACATAAACGTGAGAATAAAAGCTAGTAAACAACACAGATACAATACAAATCAATAAACAATACAAATTATCTTCAATCCCACAAAATATATTTGAAGTGCCTATTTAAAAAAAGGTTTCAAACCCGAATTTATAATATTTGAGAGTATATAAAAGTTTCAAGATTTCATTCATTATTATTCATTCAAACTAACAATATTCTATATTTACGAGAAGTGTAGTGGAAATGTATTAAAATTACCAGTAAAAAGTAATATCCACAATTCAAGTCGATTGCAATGGGTATGGATTTATGGCTGAATTTGATCTTATTGTGGGTAAAAGCTATTTTGTCAAACATCTTGAACCTTCTATCAGTTGTATTCTCTAGGTAGCGTGTTTCCAAATTTAGACATCGATATATATCACCTGCGCTCATCTGACTAATTCTGACTTAGTCCACTTCCCTTGTCTGTCTATTGTTGTTCACCTCCTGTGTCACAGTAGAATATCGCTTTGTAGTTCTTTTTCTCGATTCGTTTCCCATAATTCAGGTGGCAATCGGTTTTTGAAGAGAGCGATAGCTGATACTGTAAAATTAATATAGTATTTCTTCCATTACTGAGCTAGGACGTAATTATTGAGACTGATGTTAACTTGACTTGTTAAATACAGTGACATTTCTTTAAATATATAGTTTTTCCAGTGATGGTTTTCTCACGGTAAACATCACTTAGTTTTCGTCACTGAGAACAATAAGGTAAGGCATATAACCTATCGTTTGTTTTGTTGGCTACTCCTACTTTCTCTTAAATGGGGTTCAATTATACAACCATCCCAGAATTCGCTAGAGAAACTTACACAGGTAATAAATGTTCTAATCTTTTAAGATGGATAAGAAGGACCACGTTTAAACCTTGACTTAGTCCGGCAAAATATGTATCAAAATTGAACTAACAAAATACTAACATAGAAATGATAGATTTATGCCAATAATGTATTACTTCTATTTATCTATATCCTTTACAAATATTAATACTTATCGTAATTTATTTAGACAGAATCATTCTCAATTGTTCGAAGACTAAAGCAAGAAGATACTTTGCCATTATTCAAGTAACGTAGTCTTCACTTCCGAAGACCGTTCTGGCTCTATCGTTAATCAATGGTAATTTGAAAAGGAGATTAAGAAACATGGCCAGATCATTGTTCTCTCCCATGAAGATAGATCACTATATTGCTAACAAATATTCTACTTTTTATATATGGTAATATATTTCTTTTCGAGCAACAAATAATAACAAATTAAAATAATATAATTATTATTGCTCCTAGATTCAATTTGTCTCGAGAAATCACATCATAATTGAGAGTGTCCCATTTAAACCCGTATTTTTCTGATAGATAATCAATCTAGTTAAATAAGTTGATTTCAAGTATTAAGAGTGCTAATAAAATAATTAGAAATATTAATAAACAAAATGAAACAGATATAATATAAGACAATAATTGATTGAAGATTTTACCATAAAACCAGCCATTATAATTATTCATGGCCATAATGTACCAGATAGAAATATGTATTCAGTTGACTGTTAAACGAGTTCAATTATTATAGTCTCTCTGATGTTGTGAGGCAATATATTTCACAGACTAAGTGCTGCGTGATGGAATCATCTGTGTCCATATGTTAAACCTTTACTACCAGAGCCAGAAATGAAAGGAATTTGAGTGAGATTTATTAGCCAGAACAATTTGGTTTATAAGCTTCACACACATAAATGAAATTGATAAATTATTCAATCAATAATACCAATTTACGACACTATTCACCCATTTGTTATGGAACTCATTTTAAATGATCAATGAATCTGAGTGATATTTGTCGTTCATAAAATATCCTTCGTGATGAATGAAAAATAATTAGCATCAATCATAATAGCGATTATACATTGTTTCATCATTTTTGTCGAGTATTAAAATTGTATTTAATTAAATATTTCCACTTTCCCTCTCTATATTCTGTTATGTTTATATCAGGAAATATGCGGACTCTTCCAGTTATATATCCTCTTTTAATATCAAAAGAGACAGGAATTTGGGATATTTATCATTAAAAATTAAAAACGAAAATCTAGAAACAACATCAAGGATTATAACATGTTTTTATTAAATAGCCGGAACAGATTTAATAATTGTATTCATTATGGCAAAATATTGAGTTTATATAGCTCAAATATAAAATATATCACCATCATTTATTTTTCTCTAATGACGCAAACAAATTATATATTTTATGATATACAGGTTACGGTGTCCAGAGATGTCTCACGCAAAATCTAATTACTGAAAAGTATTTTTGCTTTGAAAATTAGTAAATCAAATTATCTTTTGTTTGCTAGCATGAACAATGTTTTAATTGGTGACTTAAAAGTAAATACATGAATGAAACCATCCTAAATCAACTAAGGCATTCTGAAATCTCTATTTCTTGTCGAATTAATAATTTTAAAATAAATTCAAGTTTTAAAGGAAAACAAAATAAAAATTTGATTTATCAGGTTAATTAATATCAGATGTTTTTACCATAACATATAAGAACAGAATTGGCTGACATGCTATTAGGTTTGGGTATTACTGGAGTACTAGTTTTGACGAGAAATTGGCTTTGGCACGCAAAAAGAACATAGTCTCATTCAACAAATAGAATGTTAATGGGATTAAAGGAACTTTTAGCTCAGGTTTTAAGAAGCACTTAAATATTTCTGATTAATATTTAATAGAAGTATTTATTTATTTATGTCTTTATTTTTACACGGTTTACTTATTCCTTACTGTAGATATCACATATTTAAGTACTTCGAAATATTATGGTGTTTGTCTGTTTGTTTTGTTATGTTGATGCACATACGAAATTATATGTATGACCCAGGATTCGTACAATTCCTATGCCCAGCCATATGCATCTTTCAAAATTCAAAACCTCTTTTTCATTCGCTTTCAATTATTTATATTACATACTGCTGATTGACTTTAATGTATATATCAGGAAGTACGTCATTCTTCTTTAAATTAGTGTGCTTATGTAGAACAGAATGTTAGCAACTAAGATGAATTACGAATTTGACCATCATCCAACTATTTATTTAAAACTACATCGGGATATTGTTCAGAAAAATTTATTTCCTATTGTTATTGTCAGTGTTTAAAGGATTTCGGAAATAATTAACTCTCCATATTAATATTATAAATGGGTGGGATATCAGATCCAAAAATGGGGTGCATCAGCAATAACTAAAAATAACCAACTCAACTTTATAATTAGTTGATTTGAATAGTAGATGGAGAGATTAGGCGTGAACGAACAGGCCAACCAGTGATCGACTGATCGAGTGATCGTACGAGCCAGCCGTATTGATCAATTAAGTGATTGAGTAAGTGAGTGAGTATTAGAGAAGCATTTTGTATAGGAAGTAAATAACTGAGACAGATGTAATTATGATGAAGTAACATAACAAAATATTAAATTTATTTGTCAGCTGTAAAATTAGTAAACAACAATTCGTATTATATTCAATGGTGTATTTAATCCTTATAACTAATTTTCAATAAAATAACTACTTTATTAAAAGATGATAATACTTTTGTACATCATTTTGTGTGTATAACGATTCTCTCTCTCTCTTCTCCTCTCTCTCTCTCTCTCTCTCTCTCTCTCTCTCTCCCTCTCTCTCTCTATCTTTGTCCTTCTCTCTTTATCACCCGCCCATTATCTATCTATCTATCTATCTATCTATCTATCTATCTATCTATCTATCTATCTATTTATCTATCTATCTATCTATCTATCTATCTATTATCTACCTATCTATCTCTATTTCTATCTATTTCTCTCTTTATCTCTCTCTCTCTCTCTCTCTCTCTCTCTCTCTTCCCTTTCTCCCCCTTATCTCTGTCTCTTTCCTTAACATGTATCGATTTGTAGCTTCACTTCACTTATTCTCTTCTTACCCGGTGGAAGATAATGCCACATATTTGTTGTTTAATAGGAGTATATGTGTAAGTTAACGTTCTCCTATTTTATGTGTTAGTGCCAAAGTCAATGCGCGAATTAGCTACAGTTTTAATACCTCTTGTCAATTATAAAGTACATGCTTTTATTCAAATTAGTCATAATATAATTGAACAATTGTGTTTCTCTATGTTTTTGCACATGTTAGCATATTCTTACCTGTACTTAGTAGTTAAATCTATAAACATTTGATACATCTACAGCTTGATTAATTTTAAATATTACGCCAACAAATCTATCTATTTTACCATGAAGACCTTTTTTGTTTGTGTAAATAATAAATTCCCCTCTCATGTCAAAAGATGACCCTTGAATTAAAGTAAAACACTCTCATCATTAACAACCAACGTTATTTATTTAAATGCTTTTACATCAGAGGCACCAAAAGATTAAAAATACGACGTCAGTATATCATCGCTGTACACAAAATATTTTAGGAGTTTCAGGTTATAGATGATAAATCAAATTTAACTACGAATCTTAAACAAATAAAATGGGAAATCACATACTTTTTAGCACAACAACATTAACTATTTTGCCCGTTTACCAATAATTACACGCCTATGCACACACGCACATGCACAAACACACACACACAACACACACAAACACACTCGCATAGGTGTAAATATAAACATTTTAAATAAAATGGTACTGAATGCTAAGTCCGTCTGATATAAAGGTATGGTTATACTTCTAATTAATTTCCCATCCAGACATCAGAGTAAGATTATTTATCAGTTTTATGGGTTATGGTCTGTAAGAGCTGACACATTATATGATTTACAGAACAGACGTCGTAGAACAGCAGCCGCTTTAGTTCTAAGTGGTGGATTGACGTAAACATACAGTATTGGGTCTACGAATGCTATCAAGAATGGGAAAAACGAAAAGAATCTTCTTAATATTCTCAATTTAATATTAAGCGCCAGTTCGATATCAAATGTGCTGGCATGTTGCAATATTAGTACGCTCCCAGTAACAGATGGAAAGAATGTTAGCCAGAACGCTCCCGAAATAGATGCAATTAGTTTGACTGTTGCTTTGATGTTTTTCTCGCCGTGTCCTTGTCGCTGGGTCGGGATTGCGTCATCGTTTCTACCAAACTCTTCTGGATGAGATGAGAGACCCGCAGTGCCAGTCCGGCTTTCGTGGCGTATGCAAGCCGTTGGTGATCCGCGTGCTGTAATATTCCCGATAGTTTCTGCTGGCATGTCTGCTCGACCATCGCTTGCGACAGCTCTGCGCTTCTTGTAAACCAGAATTTGCAACGATATCATGGCAGCGAGTACGAAAGCGGCACTTAAGAAATAGTAAAACGCCGTTGCTATAATCCACACCCAGGAGTCAGAAAATGAAGAGCAAATAAAGGAGGTAACGGAGAAGTACGTATCGACGGCACCCAACGACGAAGTATTAAATATCGTTGCTACGATAATTATAACAATTTCTATGACGACAATCTTCCTGATCGTGACGACCCTCGAATGCCAAAATGGATAATAAAAGAAAGCGATGCGCTCTGCCGAGAATAAACACAAATTGTGGGAGTTTACTAGTAACGGCGTGTAGGAAAACACCCGATGGGTTAAACACTTCCAATGGTCGCCTCGAAGAGGGTTGTCATTAAACACCGCCGTATATAAGATTACAAGGCTTACGGATGAGGTGCTTACGATATAATTCAGCGAATTCATCGTCAGAATCACGAAATTTGACGTTTGGAGCTCTTTGTAGACGATGACCAGGAGAGCGAAGAATCCGTTCAGAACGCAAACAGTTACGAGTAAGAGAAATATGTAGGTGGGAAATATAAACCGCTCAGCAATGCTAATAAACAATGGACCAGATTCAAGAATTTTCATTTGTACAGCAAAGTTTTCCTGAACATGTTCTGGTAGAGGACAACAAGAATTACTAATGGGATCCATATTTCCGAGCAGTAATAGCAAGAAATGTGATGTATGTTGTTCCGATAGAACAGCAAGACACCAGGTTTGATTCCTTACAAAGGTTGTAATTCTTCTGTAATCGGGCAGTATTTCTTTATCGTAATAGGGATACACAGTCCGATATATGAATCCTGCGGTTGTGTATTTAAATCTGTTCAGTGACGCACGGTCTTCCAAATATATACGCAGTTTTCTTGTCACCTGAAATATATACATATATATATAGGTCTTACTGTCAGTCTGTTGAGGGAACTGGATATTTTGCGCACAAGTCGTAATTTCGTACTTACTTATTTTAAGCACCAGACATCACAGCTTACTTTGTTTATGTCTTGTTGGTATGGAATGCATTCTGTAGCATTTCCAGCACTCCTTACTGTTGAATTGATTAAATGTGTAGGCGATGCACAATTAGCACATTTGAACTCATTTTGTTAGATTAGCCTAGGACATTCTGCTAGACATGCGGTAGATGCAGCGATTATATTCACTCTCTTGTATCCTTTTTTTTTATGACAGAGAATATGTTGGAACAATCAATATCATAACCTGTCTCTTTTGTGTTTGTGCGTGACCGTCTTCGGCAGATTTATTTGATGTATCTATATCCTTGTGTGACACATCGATGTAAATTGACTGACATCAAGAGATTTATATTTCGCAATTTGACGCAGGCACACGATAAGCTATACGTTCGGCACTGAGACTTGGGAGTGGTTACATATTGGCTATTTAGTCAGCGAAAAGGAATCAGAACACAATATATAGAAGTGTCATATGTCATGTTGGCACACCAACAGATAGACATATAATCGTGACATTCATTCACATTAATATTGGCATTCATAAAACGTTAGACAGGTAACAGCAAGGCCAAGTCTGCTAGTTCTTTCCTATAAAAAGTTTCACTTAAGAAAATATTTTTGACTATTTATAGTCGTCTTCAGGGTCGGTATATTTATTCATTCAAATTAACTCTACTTCCTATCCTGTTTAAATTTTAAACACACACACACACACACAAATTAGATCACCTGAACGACCCCATTCTAGGAACCATACACACGCACCTACAATATCAATACCAATACAAACAACTAACCGGTTTGATGCATTAGCACCAAACAGTAACACAAATACACCTGCTTCACAGAAACATAACAAAACACATACCCCTATTTTCGAAACACGACCCGGCATTTAGCCCAATATCTCCAAAAAAACTAAACATTTCAGCAGAATCACCGGAAGCTAAATCTCCGTGGAAGATAGGTAAGCCGGTTGATTCTCTAGTCTCCTAATTAGATTTCCCCCCTTTGAATAAAGAAACACCAAAACTACAGCGTGCAAAGAGGTGCAGGAGCCCCCCCATCTCCATCGTCACCAGTAGAGGACACGTCTCCATCCTGTCCTCCACCACGGAAACGAAAAAATGTAATGGGAGGGGGAAATACAACATCGTCTTTTCCGGCTGTGGTAACAACACACAGACAGAAAAAAGGTGAATGGAAGTGGCCAGTTATAGAGGAGGACATCCTGATAATGGGTACTGGAGGACTTGGAGCCATTACATCCTCTCCAAAAGAACATATACAAATAGAAAGTTTTCCGGGAGCTCGTTTCCAGCACTTCACGGATATGCTGAAGAAGGATAAAGCCAATAAAAGGGTACCTAAATTCATTATTTTTAACGTTGGTTTACATGATAAAAGCTCGGACCCTGTTAAAACATCATGTCGGAATTTAATGACAATGATGACGTGGGTACGAGCCAGATTTCCAACAATTAAAATATATTTAAGGGAAATTAATTATTCCTCTCTGCTTCCACAAGCAGAACATTCAAATTTAAATAGGATAAATAAATCAATGACTCAATATAAAGAAGTCAACATTATACCTAAATTAGATGAGAAGGTCTTCCAGACTTCTTCCAGTGATATTCATAATAATGAATGGAGTGAAGACACGGCCAATGCTATGTTACGTCACTGGTTAAGTTATTTAAACTAAATGAACCAGAAGGTCAATTTGACCCCTGTTCTACCACAAATCGTAATATAATTAATCTTTCTTCTTATATGCTTTCGGAAAAGGAGATTAATTTAATAAGCAAAGGTTTGTCATTTGTCCCTACCCCTGATATTGATAAAACAGCAATCACAAATGCAGTTTTTAACTTGGGTAGAAGATTAAAAATTAAATATTTTTTTAGATGTTGCCGTAACAACTATATTAAAAACAGTAAGACGTTTGTGTCGAAATCCAACTGGATCCCAACTGATAAAGTAATAGACCCAGATCTTCTTCAGTGTATTTCAAACTTCACATCAGAAATAAAAAGCTTAACCATTCTGAAGGAAAAAATAATATAGACCAGTCGGAATCATTAGCCCTCAGAAATATCCGCAAAAATAAGAGTTTAGTATTTAAAAAAGCAGACAAAGGTTCAGCAACAGTGATAATGGATAAAAAGTATTATTTAGCTGAAGGTTATCGACAACTAAATAATACTCACCACTACAAAAAATTAAAACTCCTTTATTTCCCCAAACATCAGTAAAGGTTGCAGAAATATTAAATAGGCTAAGAAATTCTGGTGTTATCACAGATAAACAATTGCAATTTTTATTACCGCCAAATAATCCAAGGCCTCGGCGATTCTATATGCTTCCTAAAATTCATAAGGCATTTAACAGTTGGACTTTTCCAGATAAGATGCCACCTGATAGACCTATAGTATCTGACTGTAATAGTGAATCTAAAAATGTTGCAAGTTTCATCGACAGTATTCTTAAACCACCTGCAATGAAGCACCTTTCTTATATAAAAAATACCTACGATTTTGTAGATAAAATTGCAAAGCTAGTCATACCTGATGGATGCTTGCTTATAACATTAGATGTTGAGAGCATGTATACAAATATAGACCATGCTAAAGGGCTTAATGCAGTGAGTGAAGCACTTCAATTTCGAGGTCCCTTATATGACGGTATAATGCAACTCCTTGAATTATCATTAAAAAATAACGATTTTCTCTTTAACGGGCAATGGTATATTCAGGCCACTGGCACGTCAATGGGCCGGGATTGGGCTCCTCATTATGCCGACATATACTTGGCTAAATTTGAGAAGGAGGCCTTATATAAAGCAGCTTTAAAACCACATACATACTATCGTTATTTAGATGACATATTTATTGTGTGGCCCCACGGAAAAAAGGCTTTTTATGGGTTTTTGGATAGTTTAAATAATCACGAACCACCAATTAGATTTAAATCTACATTAAATAAGCAGAAAATTTATTTCTTGGATACAACCATATTTAAATATCCAGAAAATGAAAATGGATTATTAACAAAGGTCTTCTTTAAACCGACAGATACTCATCAACTCTTTCATAATATATATATATATATATATATATATATATATATATATATATATATATATATATATATATATATATATATATATATATATATATATTACTTCATAACGCCACTAGCTGAGACTGATTCTAGCTAATTAAATTAGAATGCGCAGTTATGTTTGTAATGGCTATTAGACAAGTAGATGAAGCAGATTGATGGCATAAATCAATCACATAGTTGATTGTTCCTATGTTACTGTTTTGTGTGTACCAATTGTGCAAATGATTTGACGCATCAGGTTAGGCTATGCCTTTCTTGGATCTTAGTATCTAGGATATTCTGGAAAGTTGTTTCATGTTTGACTTCGCTTCATTACCTTCGGAGGTCGCTCGGCCAATTTAGCCTACCATGTGCGAAATAGTGGCCGTAAAACACCAATCATCATCATCATCATCATCTAGGATAATCTGGGAAATTGTGAAGAAAGAGCAGACGTTTAGTTATGGAGCTACATGAATTTTACGATTAAGGTACCACCGCCTAAAAAAACGATATATTTGAGCATTTCAATCAAATGAACAAGTTCTTTTCACAACATTTTCGATAATGAAGACCTAACTAATTTACGGCAAGTGAATGGTGGAAAGACTGTATTAATTCCACAATACAAGCCATTAACAACTTCGGAAAGCGAATGTCACGTCAATTAATCGCCAACAATCATTCAGCATCTGCCTTTCACGCCTATCTTACCTAAGACAGAAGGTTGTCTTCAATAGATCGTGACAGGCGGTGATAAATTCGTGTCTTCAGTGACGTATTCTATTCGGATATGGAGAGAATTGGATGTATAATAGACTAGAATAATAGTCGAGTAGAGTACTACCTTTGGAAAATGATAACCACTTTTCAATTTGGTGGGATAAACCAGATGACGTTCTCTATTTAAAATATATATTGTGCCATTTAGTATATTTTGTTTTGGTTTTGTTTTAAATTATACCAGTGTGTTTTCTCTAATAGATGTAATTCCCATTTTCTTTTGTAGGACTAATTGCTTTTTGTTATTTTATCAAATACAACTATCTGTGTATTTAAAGTTTAGTTAGTTGCTCATCAAGTTGATTAGTGAGTTTTTAGCTAATTTTCATTCATTCAAGTATTCAATCAGGAATTAGGTCATTTATTCGGTGTTTATATATATATATATATATATATATATATATATATATATATATATATATATATATATATATATATAGCTTTTTCAAGGGAATAGAGTGGACGACCCCTTACAAAAAATAGGCAGCAGCTTACCTGTGGTGGCCTGGGAGGGGAGTAGTGAAGGGCTAATCGTCGGGTAGTGATTTTCATACTAACAAAGTAGTGGCCCTTCTCCATTGGAAAGGGGGAGATTGGTAGGGGCTCTCCCCTGAAAAGTTATTTGGGGGGGGTAGGATGAAGTATTTTTAGGCAAACACCAAAGTAGCCGATTGATTTTCTGCCGATAAGATAGGTGTCATGGGAATGTAAAATTGACAACGGAAAGCGTGGGACGTAGAGATAAATTAAATGCTTGTCGTGGTAAAGAAATGTTACATCCAGTTCCAGACACATTCTGGGGAATAGGAGTAGCCGGAAAGAAAGGTAGGAACAACTTTGGCTTTTTATTAGACCACCTTCTTAAATACCATGTGCGAAATAGCCTACCTAAGGGCAAACGTAAAGGTAAAACCGTGAAAAGAGCAGAAGTGGCACCGGTGACGCTGAATAATAGGTTTTTGGTGTTGGGTGGGATAGATCCATTCTCCGTCGGGGTGGAATGGATCGGGAAGCTGGCACCAGAACCTACGACCACTCGGGCCCTGGTTAGAAAATCTCCCAGGAAGACCGATATAATTGAGAGCACTCCAGTTTGTTCAGGTGATTTTCCGGAATTGCCTAAACCGCAGCGAGTGACAAGGTCAACCCGTAAGACTCTCAACCATACGGAGATAAATTCTACCCCGACGTCGTTGAAGCGTGGACCACCTCCTCCGAGCTCCCCAACAGAGGATGAAGAAACATCCCGAACGGTAAGTCCGCCCCAGAAAAAGAAAATAGGACAGAACATTAAAGGGTGCCACCCGGCCATGGTGCGAACCCACAAAACGGATAAAGCAACAAAAAAGAGTTGGACCTGGCCAAAGACCACCAAGGACACATTGATTATAGGAGAAGAGAATGTGTCCAGGATAACGGCTACGCCGCACCAGAATGTGCAGCTAGAAAGCTTCCCTGGTGCCAGATTTCAGCATTTACCGATATGCTGAAGGATAAATCTTTTGTTGTTGGAAATAAGTGCCCCACAAATATTATTTTACCACTGGGAATAAATGACCGTAGCTCGGATCCTCAGAAAACATCGATTCGAAATTTAAAAACCATGTTGACATGGATTAAAAATCGATATGATTCCAGTAATATTTTCCTTACAGAAATAAATTATTCAAAATTACTACCGAAAGCGGAACAGACCAACATAGATTCAATCAATCGATCTATGGGTCATTGTGAATGGGCTACGGTCATACCCAAGCTGGGTACTCAGAAATTCAAAATTGATTCCAATAGTGTAATGGGAATTCTATGGAGAGAAGACACGGCAAATTCAATGGTTCACCACTGGTTAGATTTTTTAAACTAAGGTCTTCAGAGGGTCAAACTTACCCCTGTTATAAAATAATTAATAACATTTTAAATCTTTCAAGTCACGTTTTGACGACATTAGAAACAAACTTACTAAGTAAGGGACTAACATTCGTTCAAACCCCTAAGATTTCTAAAGCACCTATTTTGGAAGCAACTAAGGATTTCGGGAGGAAACTGAAAATAAAATATTTCTTTCGCTACGAACGTAACACTTTTAATAAACCACAGAAAAGTTTGATATCTAAGTCTAACTGGGTTCCACCTGACAAGGGAACTGATCCCGATTTAATAGAATGCATAAATAACTTTACAAAGGAAATAGATGAACTAAATGTCCTACGGGAAAAACCAAATTTAACAATTGAAGAACAATTAACACTAAACAACTTACGTAAAAATAAAGATATAGTAATTAAAAAAGCTGATAAAGGTTCGATAGTAGTAATAATGAACAAAAAGAATTATATTACTGAAGGCTATTGTCAATTAAATAATTATAATCATTACGAAAAAGTTAATGAATCTATATACCCCAGAACGGCAATTAAAATAACTGATATTTTAAATAAATTTAAATCTGCGGGTGCAATTTTTGAAAAAAAACAATTTAATTTCCTTTCACCTCCCCAGGAGCCAATACCTCGATATTTTTATATGCTCCCTAAAATTCACAAAGAGGACAGTTGTTGGACAATACCAAACGTAATGCCCCAGGAAGGCCAATAGTGCAACCACTCCAACATAGAGGCTGTGCCGATTAAGCGACAGCCTGGGGATTCTCCCCGAACAACAAAACCAACGTTAGACATTCTATGCAACCTGATGAAGACTTGAATAGGTCGAAACCGGTCGTTGTTATTGGGTTGAGTCGTATTGTATCGCTGCTATTAGCATTAATCTGAATTTATTCTGATTTATGCTTATATTATTCATACATTATTCATACTGTGT
This sequence comes from Paralvinella palmiformis, assembly GCA_025642065.1. NCBI lineage: Eukaryota > Metazoa > Annelida > Polychaeta > Terebellida > Alvinellidae > Paralvinella > Paralvinella palmiformis. Next base: position 156,099 of record JAODUP010001204.1, on the reverse strand, counting down.
ATTAATATTTTATTTTTCCATTTTAGGCTTAATCTTTCTTGGCCGTAGTGTTCGACACAAAGCCTGGTTTTGTTTTAATCATAGTTTCTTTTTTATATTTAGATTATCTTCTTCTGGATTATTTTAAAAATTTGTTTTTTCTTTCATTTTTCTCCAATTTTAACGGTAATTAATTATACTTGCAATTAAATATTTTTTTAAATCAGTTTGGAGTTATAATTGTTGTTTGAATGAAAGTATAACACCTGTGCCAGCGGCTTAACTATCTTAATAAAACACACATACACATTTAGATTAGATTAGTTTAGTTTGTTATTACTTACTATTTCAAATAAAGTATTTGGCTACAAGCAGACAAAGTAGAATACCCGTTAGCCATTATAATGATGTTTCTCAGGAGCAGAACCTATGGCTAATTATGTTCATTAATTCTTTTTTCTAAATTGCGAAAGAACAATAATATCGAATACTGATTCCTGAAAGTCAAACCCAGAAAGATTTTTGGAAGTGATGATAATGTAATTATTATAAAATTATTAATATTATTTTTATTATTATTATTATGTTGATCCCAGCGGAGGCCCAAACGTTCACATTCCAATATTTATTTGTTATGTCTAAATTTACATGTACTTAACTTGATGTTTTGGCAAGTTCCTGCTGCTTGACATCAATGGCCATGTTCCAATTGTGAATTTATGAATATGAATATATATATATATATATATATATATATATATATATATATATATATATATATATATATAGTATTATATTTAGTAAATATGATTTGGATTGAAGTATTGAAGTGAATAGCAATCGATTGATTCGGGATGTGAGTTTATGGGATGCCAATTTTCTTAATTTTTTATTGGCGCATTGTGTGTTTGATGAATTATACTATTCAAGGATTGAAGTATTGTGCCACTATCTAGATAGCAAAAAATACAAACTGCAGGCACTTCATAACGCCACTAGCTGAGACTGATTCTAGCTAATTAAATTAGAATGCGCAGTTATGTTTGTAATGGCTATTAGACAAGTAGATGAAGCAGATTGATGGCATAAATCAATCACATAGTTGATTGTTCCTATGTTACTGTTTTGTGTGTACCAATTGTGCAAATGATTTGACGCATCAGGTTAGGCTATGCCTTTCTTGGATCTTAGTCTCTAGGATATATTCTGGAAAGTTGTTTCATGTTTGACTTCGCTTTATTACCTTCGGAGGTCGCTCGGCCAATTTAGCCTACCATGTGCGAAATAGTGGCCGTAAAACACCAATCATCATCATCATCATCATCATCATCATCATTATCTAGGATAATCTGGGAAATTGTGAAGAAAGAGCAGATGTTTAGTTATGGAACTACATGAAATTTACGATTAAGGTACCATCGCCTAAAAAAACGATGCATTTATGAGCATTTCAATCAAATGAACAAGTTCTTTTCACAACATTTTCGAATAATGAAGACCTAACTAATTTACGGCAAGTGAATGGTGGAAAGACTGTATTAATTCCACAATACAAGCCATTAACAACTTCGGAAAGCGAATGTCACGTCAATTAATCGCCAACAATCATTCAGCATCTGCCTTTCACGCCTATCTTACCTAAGACAGAAGGTTGTCTTCAATAGATCGTGACAGGCGGTGATAAATTCGTGTCTTCAGTGACGTATTCTATTCGGATATGGAGAGAATTGGATGTATAATAGACTAGAATAATAGTCGAGTAGAGTACTACCTTTGGAAAATGATAACCACTTTTCAATTTGGTGGGATAAACCAGATGACGTTCTCTATTTAAAATATATATTGTGCCATTTAGTATATTTTGTTTTGGTTTTGTTTTAAATTATACCAGTGTGTTTTCTCTAATAGATGTAATTCCCATTTTCTTTTGTAGGACTAATTGCTTTTTGTTATTTTATCAAATACAATTATCCGTGTATTTAAAGTTTAGTTATGTTCATCAAGTTGATTAGTGAGTTTTTAGCTAGTTTTTATTCATTCAAGTATTCAATCAGGAATTAGGTATTTATTGTTTTATATATATATATATATATATATATATATATATATATATATATAATATGTGTGTGTGGTGTGGTCTTCGGTGGAGTAACATTTCTCACTTTCTAGCTGATCACCCATAACAAAGTTGCAATGTGACTGGGTCACTGGGTAATGCTTGGCTGTTAAAATGTAAATCATAATGTTCCGTGTGCTGTGTTGGTCATTATATTCAATAATGCATTGTCTTCCAGATCAAAAATATAGAACATCAGAATAAAATACGATGAAAATAGGTTTGTTCCCCTTCATCCTACATTTATCCATAATGTCGGACAAACAATTGAAACAAAACTAGGCTATCATAATACAGTCCAAATCGGCATTTTATTTCTGGTTTTGCAAGGATAACTCTCATGGTCATGAAAAAGCACCAATAAATGGGTGTTGATTAATTAAACACTAACTAGGCATATTTTTTCTGAATACAATTGAAACATGTTGTAATGGCTAAACATCTGGAATAAAGTTACCCTAGCCTGAATCAAGAATGTAATAACGTCAATCCTTACAGAATTTCCCTGATTATAATATAATTGAACTATTACCTGTTATGGTAGCTATCTTGAGAGTTTAGCTAGTTAAAATATAAGCTAGTCACAGAATCCCGGAATATAGCCCGTCCATTTAATACATGTAGCAATTAGTTGTACGGAAGTATACAATAAGTACTAGGTAATTGCAGAAGTGTACATAAAAACATTAAACTTATATCAATCTGTTTCATGCCTACTAACAGTTATCTTATGTTGTGTGTGTGTGTGTGAGTGCTGTGTATAATAAGGCACAGGCACAGATAATCTCGAACGGTGAATTCAAACTCTGGACGTTTCTTCAGGGGACTGGATCAAGAGTGGCGACTTTTCATGCTGAGAAATGTGTAGTGTCTCCTCAGTCCCATGCATGAGTATTTATGTGTACGCGTGTGTGTGCGTGCGTGTTTGCGCGCGCGCGCGCGTTCAATAACAGTTTCAATTCTACTCCTCTGTTATACCGAAACAGAACTACTGGTAATACTTCCTTCAATTATAAACACAGTTTCGTAATATTAAAGACATTAATAGATGGAGAACGCAATAATTATTAATGAATAAGTATACATTTAAATGAGACTAAATGTTCTAAGGTAAAGTAAGGCACAGGAAATAATTATTTTAAATATTTATTAGAAGTAGTTTAAAAGCCACCACCACATGCGCGCGTGAGCAAGTATTTGTGTGTGTGTTTATTAGCTGCGTATAATAAGGCACAGGCACAGATAATCTTTAACCGTAAATTCAAACTCCAGACGTTTCTTCGGGGGACTGAATCCAGAGTGGCGACTTTTCATGCTGATACCTTCTAATGTCTCACCAGTCCCATTTGTGAGTATTTATTTGTGTTTGCGTTGAATAGTCTGTGCCCGTCTGCGTCTGTAAAAAAGATTAAATATGATCGTGGATGTGGATAGGGCTTTGTTTACTTTACATATAGCTTACAAATAACGACGATGTTACATAATAAACACACAATAACGTAGATCAATAACTTTCCTACATACATATTTCAATGCTATACCTGTGACCAACTGTACATTATGGAATGAGTAAAACACATACAATTAGGACTGCTTAGATAAACGTATATTAGTAAAACTGCCATTATACCAATATTTTGCAAATAATGAGTATTTAATTTTTAGCACAACATTCATACAACAAACATACTTTTGAATTCTACTCTGATTAATTTGAGACAATATGAATTAATACATACATAATTACTAAACTTTATTTGTAGAAAAGATTATATTTTGATGAACAAAAAGGTGTACAGTACACACAAAAACACCGGTTTAACACCCGAAGACAGTTTAATATCAGAAATATATGGCAACTCTGCTAGTGTCTTAAGTTAGAATTGGTAACACCGTGAAATCATGTATGGTAAAAAAGACAATACACCGCATCAGTTCTAAATAAACAAAAAAAATGACTATACAGTAGCTCTTCTTATCTACGAAAACATATTTATGTTTCCGTGTGGCTATAAGTCTGCTTGCTCTGAAAACAAATCTGTTTAGCTAAACATAAACATGGCTATTTTTTTCTCCATTATCTACCCTTGTCTAACTTCTATGGAATCCTGTAACGGTTTCCGTAATAAAGCCATCAATTTACTCTTAAGCTGTGGATTCACAAACAGAGAAATCAGCGGATCCACGCTATAACCTAACGTTATCAAGAAAGTGAGAAATCGAAGTAGGATTCGATGGTTTACAACCAGCCCTAACTCCGCTTCGAGCATCTTCTTTGCAGAAAATGAATGGACGCCAATGGTGGTGGGAACATAGGTAACCCAAAACACGCCAGATATACCACGGAGAATCTTCATCGCCACCTTAAGATTGGGAACAAGTAATTCTTGCACTCCGCTGCTAGGCCCGCATCTATCTATCGGGACATTTTCTATCACATATACTGAAGTTATGGAGTCGAACTCCGACGAGTTGCCATTTGACCTGCCAATGACCAGCGATTCGATGGAAATGGTTCTGCGGTGCTTTACAATCAGACGGTGAAGACATATCACTGCAGCTAATACCAATATGATGCTAGGTAGATAAGATACTACCATATGTACGTGGAATACCCACGTCGTTCTCATGTTTGAACAAAACAGCATTGCCGGAGAAAAGAATATATCACCCGTTGCGGCAGTCGTGATGTCAACAGTCATCGTGAAAATGATAAATGATATTTCGATACCGATAATACGTTTGTTGGTCATTATTCTTTCGTACCAAAATGGATGATAAAAGAAGACAATCCTCTCCACCGACAATACACTGATACTTAATGCTTTCACAATGAATGGGGTCATAGAAAATACTCTGTGTATAAGACATTTAGCCCGACTATTAATGAACGGATTATTATTCGAGATCGACATGTATATAGCCGAGGTGAATTCCGTTGTACCTACTGTAATATCGTAGCTAGCGTGAAACACTAAAATAATAAAATACGGCGTATGTAATAGTTGATTACAGGCCACAAGTCCAAGGAAAATCCCATTCATGACAAGTATCAGTAATAAAGACACCACTGAGAACATGGTAAATGCTACATGATCTATGTCGTTTACAAATATCGGCGCCTTTTGTAGGAGTTTCAGTGGGAAGTCGGAAAGTGAGGAATTGGAAAGATTCCCCATTGCTTCTTCCATAGATGATCAACGATGAGGCCAATTGTTGATTTGTTATTTTCGCTTCAATGGTAGAAGTTAGGAAAATATTAAATCTTCTTTAAAACTCATCTTACGGTATTGTTGATGTGTTTTCTTCTTCTTCAGGAACCAGACTGAGAAGACTGTAATTAGAAATAAATTCCATTAAAATAAATAAATAAAACTAATTAAAAACCAATAACAATTTCCGGATTTACATACCGAGATATATACAAATTAGTAAAGCAGATTCGTATTTTTTAAAATACATTTATACAGTGGAGTAATTAAGCGAGCAACACACACACACACATACACACATACAAACTCACTCATACACGCGCTAACACACACATAAACACGCACTCATATATATATATATATATATATATATATATATATATATATATATATATATATATAATCATTTAGTAGAAAATATTTGAGTCATCCACAGACCGTATATCAGAGAAACAATGTTATAAAGTCTTCAAGAAAGGAGATCAGTTGACATTACTGTCAGGAATCAGTAATATTTACTGATGTGTGTCATAAGTATACAAGTAACATTGAAATCGAAATCGCTGCATAAAGTTCACTGCAACAAGTACATAGAATACATACAATGTGAAACCAGATAATGTAAACATAAACCTCGTGCTACAACAGATGACAATGATTGAACATCACATAAGATACCATGACTAGACACTTCCTGGGAATGTAGTCCCAAACAGGAATGAAACCATTCAACTACTTTACCTGTAGACAAAGTATGTCTTTTAACCTAGAGAAAAGAACATTATGGCCAACTACATCTAAAGTAGCAGACAGGTTCAGAAGAACAAGTAATACTAGATTAGCTTGATCATTTGACATCATAATATAATTTTTCCTGTGAACCAAAGCTCTTTCACTGCTTTCCTCCTAAATACATATTTATTCAATAATCACTTAACAACCAGCCCTTTCTGGTAAATTTGAAAAATGGTGGTAAGTTTTTTTGAATATTACAGTCACAACTCTTTTCTTTCTTAATGGTGTTAAAATGGTAGCCTTTTATGGATCTTGGGAAAAACGCAGAAATAATTATACATTAAATAGCTTTGAGACTGGGCTTATCAGAACATTCCTACACTCTTTTCATGAGTCATGTAAGATTCGGATCAATTGCAGAAAAGGCAGTAAGTAACCTTTTCACCAGCAAACTGAAATCAGGCTTTGCTGCATCCATAAGGAATACGAAGGATTCTCATATCAATGGCATATCGTTTAATAAGGTATTTGAAGGGGGCCTTTGTGTATGTATAATATCTCTTGACAGAAAAGTGTATAAAACAATTGGCCATATCATAGTCTGAGTTGATAATATTTGGAAGACCGGCTGGATTGTAAGTAGTACCTTATTTACAAACCTTGAAACCAGTCCTTTGGTTTCCCTTGCATGTTTAGATCTTCTATTGTAATGTCATGGGATGGAAGAGGGAGGGCTATTTTTAAATTAGATTTTAAAACCTTGAACATTTCATAATGAATATATAAACTACCCCTGATCCATAGTTGTTCACAATATCTTTTGTGTCTCGTTGCACCCTGTATATCATTACTGTGCATTGGAAATAATGGTTTTCTTGGTATTTCCTTTGTCAATAAAAGTGATTTTACATTTACATACTGCTATAAATATATAATAAGAGAAAAGCAAGAAAACATCTTTATCAGTTGCTAAATAGCTCTTGTATGAACTAACTTTAGCTGAAACAGACTGTTTCTGTAAAGATCAGTGTTAATAAGGAAGTGATCAGACAGCATGGAAGACACAGACATACACTTGATCAACTACTGATAAGCTGAGGATATAACTGGATCTAAGATGTGACCAGGTACGTGTGTGATCACCTGCACACGTTGTCTAAAATTGACTGAAGTAAGAAAATCATTCAATTGTTTGATATCTGCATCGGTCTGGCAATCAAAATTTATATTGCATTCACCTACGATCACCATATGGCGACTTGCTACGAGGTAGTGAACATATTGTTATAATTGCTTCAACAAAATGTACATTTCAGATAATTGTCCCCAGTTGAGTGTAATCGGTAGATACTGACTAGAACAATACTTATTCCCAAAGATACAAAACTTAGTTGAATAGTTTCAAACGATTTAGCCTAAAGTGCAAATAAATTTCATACGTTAAAGAATCACAATCAACAATGTTGTCTCCTCTACCCTTTTCGGGAAATCCAAGTTTTCGTGATGACAATAATATCGAGATATATCCTCAACAACATTAGATGCCACATTACTTTTGTCACAGTTCCACCGACAATTTATTAGACCAATACTTACATTTTCTACATTTACAGCTGAGTCATAAGATGGTGTTTTTGGGCAAAGTGATCAAATTACCTGTATTATAACCTGTGTGCTTTGGATGCTGGTCACTACGTTGCCGTATCGATAAGGATATGGCATTACCTTCTTGGTGTCGTAAGGCCTGCAATTGGGCATTACTATTATTTATTATCTATTAAATCTGTGTAGTTAAATAAGAGGAAATAAATGGAGGAGAATATAGATAGATGTCCAACAACAACAATAACAACCCTTAAAGTTTCTGTAGTCCCGATAACGAATCCATTTCTGAAAGAATTCTACTACGCTCATGCTCTGAAAAACATATCATAGTAAACATAATTAGTAAGGACATTTAAAATCTATTTCTATTTAATAACGTGTATTTGTATTTTATTGTACGTTGTTATAGTCATATAACTTCCAAATAATTAAAATTCAAGATCAATTAAGCCTGAAGCATGATGACGTCACAAACCAAAACAAACCAGCCACGCTTTGCATTGTGGGATTTATAGGGGGGTCCGTTAGCGACAATACCCGAATATTCCCGCCATTTTAACCCTAAACGTCGGGTTCCGGATCTGTTATAATCGTGCGAAAAACTAACTTCTATGCCCCGTTTAACTCTTCTTCGACAACCAAAAAAACCGGCACTGTTGAAAAATTGTATTCCAAATCTGAAAATCAGATTATAATTATATGCTAATCGTCCGTCATTGCTACTTTATAAATGATATTAAAGTGTGATATTCAACATTGTAAACCATAGTACAATAATATTCAATGCACATAACAAAGACTGTTAAAATGTGGTGTTCATAGTAAATCAAAAAAAATTTATATTTAACGAAAAGAAAAAAATAGATTCCAGTATATTGGTAAATTTAATTTATTATTTATGGATATAATAATATGGTAAATTACCTTTATTTCCCAAATTATTATTATCTATGATTTGATAAATACTTTTGTAAATTACACTTTATTTGCGCCTTTTCCACTGTTTAAGTCAATCCTTACACTGACACTGTAATTAAACAAATTTGACTCGCAGATTGTCATTTCGAATTAAAACTACCCAACGCTTTCTCAGCGTTTCATCCCGCGGGCAACACATGCCAATTTAAATGTTTATATCGCTTACTGGTAGCATGAAAATACGGTACGCAGGAGTTAGTTTTTGGCATGATTATAACAGGGAAATCCGGAACATTGCAAAGCGCGCCAGGTTTGTTTTGGTTTTTGGCGTCATCATGCAATGGGTTTATTATATTAAGATAGTAAATTGTTAATGTGCTAATGATTGTTTATTGAACGAATAACATAAGTTGATTGACTTTAGGCTATCAACCGAATATCTAAATACATTAAAATTACCATTTTCAACATTTTGTTCAAACCTCTGCTTCCTTTAAATTAACTAAGATAAAACGAGCTAGGGAATGATGCTACAAACAAATAGGAAATAATATCACACTTATAGATCACTCGATTCTAATATTGTCTAACGATGTCAGTAACAACTGTCATATATACAAAGCCACTTCAACTGCTCTTAGTATTTACAAAACGTAAGCAATATACAATGTTACAAATGTAAGAGTGGCAGTGTAAACAAGGAAAACTTTATAGATTCAAGAATACTTTACTCACTTACTCATGGAATATAAAACTTATGAAAGGTATAAAACAGTCGTAATAGAGACGTGAAGACTTTATGGAAGAAAGGCCGAAAATAAGCAATTAAAGCGATCAGTTTACTTTTTGTTTAAAATTCTACCATGTAATTTTAACTCCACTATAATGATAGAGTATTTTGTTTCCATCTAAATTGCTCGCCCTGACAAACGGCCAACCCAGAAACTGTGTATGTATTCTGTTCACAAAATTCACAGAAGAAATCCAATTTAACCGAATATAAAACCTTGAATATAGGATTGTCATCCGAAAGAGTATTTTAACAGAAATGTGCTTACCTATGCTGAACGATTCCTTACCTCTAACGAAACTATAATCCAAATAACTGGTAAACAGCGCCTCGTTTATATTGCATTTAGCTTCAAAGCTAATTAGCTTAAGTATATCTGACCTCGCTATATATGGTCCCACATATGTTATCATTGTCGTAGTTCTTAGTTTAACTACGTAATTCTATCCTAATTGAAAAACACTTTTCATTTCCATCATCAGGTTATCTTTTGTAAGTTTTCTTTCATTCTTCCAAGGTCTCCATGAGAGGTGGGAAATATATTTCAATTTAATTTTTCATATAATTTATATATAACGTTTCACTCCATTTAATCATGTGTTTTAATAATATCAAGGTGTCACAAAATAGGAACGAATCGACAATAGTATTCTCCTAGTTTAATATAGAAGTTATATAAAATGGATACATTTGTATTTATTTTACAATAGTAAGAGTTGAAAATGGTTTCTTATCATATATTTTATCTCTGTCCTAATCCACGCTTACTTCATGGTTATATTATTGATCCTTTTCACCAATTCTATTTGTTCAAAATCATATTAGTGTTCCTAAATGTTACTCTCTTAGACATTGCAGAAACAAATTTATCTACAATTTTATTGATGATTTAAATATTATATTATTTACGCATAAAATATAAAATATATCATATTCGATTCTCTCTTTAGACTTAAAAACTTGTACACCAACTTAGAGCATAATTTCTCTGCTTACAAAAGTCCGAGTAGCCTATCTATATGAAGCTACGCGCCGCGCAAATGATTGGAAAATGAAGTGCCCTCAGAAATAAATGAACATAACCCAGGGAAGGTAAACAAGTAAATTCCCAATTGAACTATTCCTGATAGAGGCGTTTAAAAACAGAACTAGGGTATTAGCACTAAACCTGTTATTTTTGACACTGGCCTCCCTATAAGTTTTTTTTAATTTCATGGCAATAATAAATTAGCCTAATAAATTTGTTGAAGATATACATGGAGTATTAATACAGATTTAATCATCGAGTACTACCTTAAAACCAATAATTTCCATCTAAATGGAATTTCTTGATTTAACTCTGCCATAAACACTTACTATTGTTTCTGATTCTTGGGAAATATTTTGATCAGAAATCAGGGTTTTTTTTTCTGTAAGGCATAAAGAATTATAATATTCACGTATTTTCAATCAGGAAAACCTTCGTCTCGGTTTAAGTATTTTCACATAAAATGATACTTCTTTTTAAGCTACACAAATAATAATTGAAGTGAATGAATCATATCCATATAAAAGATTAATGTTATCTGTTTTTAAACGTATAATTGAACGGGTTATGGCTGGGATATCTTATTACTAAATTACTAAATATAGAAAATACTTCTCCGTAATTCAGATTTGAAATTAAGCTTAAAACATTCTATAGACACATGCGAAATTGAAAACAATTACAAGTACTGAAATCGATTAGTGACTGAGATTGAATTTATCACATATTGAAAATAAATAATTCTTACTCCAAATAGTTAGCTATAAAATTGTGTGTGAACATTAATACATAATTGAATTTGTAAAAATACGCAAGCGAAGACGCCACTGGTAATAACATATTTTTAGCCAATACATATTAATGACTGGGGGAGGGTGTAAATTTCAGGTGATGCTAAAAATTTGAAAAATTAAAGATTTTTAGGCAGATAAATATTTCATGAAAAGGTTACCCGGATCCTCATTTTCAGTAGATTTTTTTTCTCTTTACTGTATTGTGGCTGTTTAATCTTAATTTTTATAAGGTCAATTTAAAAAATATATTTTACAATTAACTCACAGTAAACGAATCAGTTTGTCTCAATTGTCCAAACTAATAATTTAATATAACATCCTTATTAAATTTCTAAAGGCATCTTTTCTCAGGAATGAAATATCAGAAAACGATTAAATATTAAACTGTTGGTATTAATCACTTTGTAATTTTACAACAACATGTTTATGGTACAAATTATTTCTTGTGTAATTAAGCTGTATGCATTAAAAGAACATTTGTGTTAACCAAATGTTTTTCCATACTATTCCGATTCTGATATATGTAGTACATATGATATATTAGGAACTATATATATATATATATATATATATATATATATATATATATATATATATATATATATATTCTTAACACAAGCCGAATAATATTTAGTTATAAGTAATATACAGAATGATTAAATATTACCAATGGTTTGAAGTAATATTTCGCGGAACACAAACAGTATTAATTTGTAAAACAGAAATACACTCACCTTTACAAGATGGCTAAGAATCCTTTAAATATACATATTACCATGGTTATCCTTTTCCTGTCATGTACTTCGTTCTTCACTGCCCTTTCATAAAAGAAATTTTTTTAAAATTATTTAACCCATTACCCATTCGATATATGTAGACAAATTCCAAACCTTCATTGTAAAATATTCTTTTTTATCACACTTCCGAAATTTAAAGGGTTCCGGCGGTTCCATGTTCTTTAGGGGATTTTTTAAAATTATATCAATCTCTCTGTGATTAAGCTGAAACGCTATACTTTTATCGTCCATATTTTTTTGTCACTCTAATTTAACCAGATGAATTATTATATTGTGTAATCTTTCTTTGCGTTGATGCCTGGACTCTCCGCAGAATTGTTAATTATAAACTATGCTCTCTATACTAAGTCACAGGCTAATCTCAGATTTAAATTTATCCGCGAAATGTTTAATTTAGTTAATCCAGTTCACTGGAAGCGGGTAGTTCACCGGCCATTTATACCAGATATAATAAACGCTTCTGCTGTTATATGAGGTATTCATTCTTTTTCTCAAAAACCCTCCTGTTTATTGTGTTCTATTCTGTAGTTAAATATCAATGTTTTATATATATATAATTAATTCGGTTATTCAAATCGGTGCAGAGGGAATCGCGTAAAGTTTTATTAGATGCGCATAATGGATGTTGGCTATATTTGAGCCGATTACAACGGAAGACAGTTCCTGACGCAATCATCAAATATATTTGATACAGCTGGTTATATAAATGCATAACGTCTGAAGCGGAATCCGGTTATTCACATCTGACCATTTACCGTGCAATTAATCAATTATCACCATTGAATGTTTTTCCAAGATCACTGAAAGCTGTCTTTGTAAAACTATTCGGTTCATTCTGTAGAGTTTTGGGGGCAAATATCGCTTGCCAGATGGTGCTGCATATGTTTTTCTTTAAATCATCAATGTAGTTGTCTGTATATGATTCGATTATTTTACCGTAAATTCCAATATAGTACATTACACCAATCAGTCACAATATGATAGTCAGAACTCTCTCTCTCTCTCTCTCTTCTCTCTCTCTCTCTCTCTCTCTCTCTCCTCCCCTCTCTCTCTCTCTCTCTCTCTCTCTTTTGTATATATATATATATATATATATATATATATATATATATATATATATATATATACCGCTAACGCACTCACACATGCAAGAGCACATACCAACCCATTTAAACACGACGCAAACACACTCTGTCTCTCCCTGTCTGAATGTCAATGTAAATTGACCTTAATTAATTTAATTTAAGGCTCAAATCCCAGTTCTGTATAAATTTACGGGAATCTATGATGAACGTCTCCATCAGCGATACCTATCATTCTTATAACATGTATGCCAATTCTCATTAGATTTTACTTGTCTGCGAATAGTTTTTGCATTTTGTTTGAAAGGTAGTTCGGGAAGTATTCTCCAGTATAATTATATCATTATGTGAACCTTAAAGAACATAATTTAAGGAATGGTAAAACAGTTTACATGTCTGCTCGTGAAAAGTCGTTCTTCTGGATTAAGTCTACTGATGGAGCGTCCAGAGTTTTGATTGATGAATCGATAGTCTCCGTGCCAATGCATTATTCCATACTCCTAAGAAACATATCGTCCATGCCATAGATCGAGGTTAGTGTATTCTTTTACCTTTAAGATTTTGGTTTATTCTGTTTGTGACATTTAATACCATAGAAGGATTAGCGACGAGTATGTCAAATTATAGTTTATTAGACCGATCCGGATGAAATGCGTCACATCGGTTACCAACTAAGGTCTCGGGTTAGAAACAGCTATGGCGTCCGCTGTCGATCAGGATATGGCAACTTTTCACTAACGGAGGATACTGGAAACCTTTCAGCAAATCATTTCATATCACACGTAGACTGAGACTAGTATTCTAGCTGAACGATTGTCTCTTTACATAGGATTCAAGACAATAGTTATTAGGACATAGCTAAATGATTTAATGGACCGATCTTTCCAGATGAATGACACAGCTAAGACTTCGTTATTCGTGTTCAATTGTAGGTTTTTTTTAATCATGAGGTTTAATGATTTTAAAATTAAAAGTTTAGATGAATGTAAATTTATTTTTAAAAATTTATTTTTTAATATTTAGTGTCAATATAAAGGACAGTTTGCAAGTTTTGGAAATATTATTTTTACATATACCTGGGAATCAATCATATATGTGTCACCTGTATATTATTAAATAAAAAGAAATCTTATATTAGAGTAATAACACCGTTGACATTGACATGTAGTAAACCAGGAGTAAATATATCAGTCTATTATATGCTTTTGAGGCATTTGACCCTCCAGTAAATATCACAAGGCATATTTTGTTACATTTGAGAAGTTTGTTTTTCTGTACGAAGAGCCTTTATGATTACAAGTAGTCGAATGGTAAGAACACTGTTGATCTATAGCTGTATATTCCGTACATTATATGAGTATTTGGAGGTTAGGTGTTTGGCCTGGGAATCCAACATTTAAATAACTGTAGCAGGCATTATAAGTCGATAAAAGTGGCAGCGATGGTTTTGGCCCTGATTAATTCGCATGAGTTTGAATTCGCTATTCCAGATTTGTGCTAGTGCCTTTTTACTCACGAACACACGCAAGAACAAACGCACGCACGCATGCAAACTCGCACACACGGGTACCCCTGCTTGGTCGATTTACTTTTCTGCGAGTCTTTTGGGGGCTAATTTAAGTCGTAATCTGAAGTATAATGTCATTATTACGTGAACTTAAAAAATAAAATAAAATGAACGGCAGCTTGTAAAAAGAAATGTCATATATAAAACACCACCCTCTGTCTCTATACATCCCCACGAAAAGATGGAATATCAACGGCTCTCGATGAAATGGCACCGGAATATTTATAGAATAGTTCAGCTATCAGACACGTAACACGAGAGTTGTATTTTCCTTATTATCTAATTTAAATTTAACTTATATTAGCATAATTATATAAAAGAAATTGATTTCATGTTTTTTTTCTTTCTTTTTAATCTATCTTTTGGTGAATCTCTAAATTTGTACATTGATATGATATACATTGTAGATGAGCATGCAACTTTAAGAACAAAGAATATATATATATATATATATACAAAATATATATATATATTATTTTTATTTTTATTTTATTTTTTTAAGAATTTGTTTTGCCTTTCTTTGTGTAAACTCGGTAACCATTTTTTATTATATCTATGAAAAGAAACAAAAAACATGTTTTTTTTTATAATAAATGCATTTGTCAATATATTAATTTCTTGTTTTTCGTGCATTACTGATATGTAATTATGCGTAAAGGTTGTAGTCTTGTAAAGTACGAGTACAATCAGTTTCCTGCAGATACATAATAACTGGCTACGTATCACTCGAAATTTGATACCGGCTTTGTTGTGGTTTTTTCTCCATGCCGTAGATCGCTACACCACTAGTATCAATATTAACTTCGTAATCACTAATTTGGAAATGTTCACGGTCAGTAAAAGTTTAGCTAAAAATACCTTTGCCTCTACTAAGTCAGATTATTACAGTAAAAATATCAAAGTATGAAAGGGAAATCAAAGGATTGAAATATTATCAATTATGGCACCGATATTTGCCAATGTTTTAATAACTTCTGTCAAAAGATATTAAATATACATGACGAGTTCCCTTCCATCACCTTATCACGGGATTTTATATTGGTAGAAGAATCATCCATGTCCGTGATGGATGCTTTAAGCCTTTTAGAGAACCTGATATCAGACAGTTGCTGAAAGCGTCATCTAATGTTTTCTGTGCAGTTGACCATATGCGTACATGGCTTGAGAAAGAGTGTCTTGGTGTTCTGATAAGCCCAATTACAAAGATAGTTAATAGATCATTATCTCTGGGTGTTTTCCCAAGATCCATTAAAGCTACCATTGTAAAACTATTAACAAAAACAAAGTATAAACTGTAATATTATAAACACTAACAGACCTGTTTCAAATCTATCATTTTTATCTAAAGTTATGGTTGCTTTCTATCAAAACTAATATTTAATCAATAATAACCTAAATAAATCGCTTCAGGCTGAATATAAAACTGGTCACAGAATTGAAACAGCTTTGGTTCGGATGAAAAAAATGATATATGACGTCAAAGGACCCATTGCATCACGATGTCATAGATCAAAACAAACTAAGCGCGCTTTGCATTATGGGATTGTTAGGCGTTTCCGATTAACGCGCAACATGGGGGAGGCCTTAGTTGTTTCCTTTAGCGAAAACGATATCAAAGAAGCTATTTTGCCGGAGAAAGTGGTCCAGAAAGATACGAAGGGTGGCCTTAAATATTGAATTAACTGCCGAGGATTAACTACATGATAGCAGTAGGCAGTAGTTCAATTATATGTACGAAGGTAAATAGCAATGAATCAACACTCTCATCTGACCGTTTACGTAAATTCCGAGGGCCTGGGACGATGGAAGAGGGATTTGGTTGAGTTTTTCTGGATAATAATGTTATATACTATTATCTACAACTAGTCAAATAAGTCAAGTTTATTTACTGCCAGAACATCATATATATTTCATTATTTATCCAACGATTGTAGCCTACAGACTCTGGCAAACATTGCGTCTAGCATAATTGCGATCAGCGATATATCTGGTCTAGATCTACTGTCAGAGTAAAAACACTAACATCACACCAAACGAAATTGTCCTGCAGATGAACAACTGCACATGGAACAGGTCTACTATTGGCCAACATCTAAATCCACAGAAGTTTAAACAGCATTGTGGTTGCCTGGCTGCAACCAAGACAAAATGCTATTGTGGGAAAGTCAATCCATCCTTGTGATTGCTGTAAGTCCTCTGTCTGGCACTACTGATGACAAAAACCACTGGTCATATGGCATTGATCACCGTAGTGCTCAAATATGCAAATGCCGCAACAGACCCTGTTCAAATTCGGGAACATTGACTGCTTGTTGACATTAAAAACATTCAGTTGGCTGAAAGTCCAGGCAGAATTGCACCAACACGCAGTTTTAGAAGTGAATGCACGGAAAAATGGCCTTGCATTCAGAACGATTAACAGTTGTGTTTCCGTAAAGAAAACAGCCCTACTACTACTAGGTAGAAATGCAGATGGCATTCACTGGCCTCAATCAAGTTAATCTTGCAGTGTTCACATTACAAGAACATAGCATTTGCATTCATGAAGTTAAATTTGACAGGTTTTTCTCAGACAACATGAAAACAAAAATGCGGGCTTTTGATACATCATGTGTTGTTCTTGCACTGGTTATTCAGATTGTTCAATAAATGGTGTACTCCAGTTATTATGTGTAAGATTATATTCTGCAAGAAGCAGTACTTCATTTACTATACGATATATATATATATATATATATATATATATATATATATATATATATATATATATATTAATATATATTTTAAAGATCACAGGAAAAGGTTTAATAAATTAGTCAAAATGTCAGTGTTATTTATTAAAATTAATTGCAATCAGACATATATTTGAATTTGTTCCAAGAAATAAACTTACAGTGGTTTTAAAACTTGTTTTGTTACAATCTCACATGGACAAATAAATATGCCACAGCTTTAATCGTGAATCTTCGGAAAACTTCAGAATATGCCGTCCTTTTTGACCAGAATAGACGCCAAGCACTCACCCTGGCATTGTTTAACCTGTGTTACGTGTTCTACATCGTCTTTGCTAAACGTATAAAATGGTGTTTTGCTGCTTATAATTGTGCTAATGGATCGGCAATTGGATGGAGTACGCATTCGTTCCCCAAAACAAGAACCTTTTTTCGTGATAGCTGGGAAACATGAACAGAGTGCAGCGGAAGACAACTTGCTACAGCAAGCTCTGTGTGAAACATATGCTAGTTATTTCAGTATCTTTGGCATGATCAATTGGATGTGACATGAATAGTGTCAGTCTCACAGAAGATGCGATCCCAACCTTATTTGTCAAACAGCGTGATGCTAAGCCCAAATGAATTAGCAGTTTTTATTGGAGAAATTGAATAGAAAATAGGTATGTGTGAGCAATAATAGGGTAATCTCTTTAGCAAATTATTAGACATTTACCAGTTCACACATTTGTGAATAAGTAAACTTTCACTTACAAAACAAATTTACTTAGGATTACTCAAAGCTTCTAATGGTTGTGCATTATAGACACTATTAAACTGTTTAAAAAGTAGATGTTTCACGGAGGGTGGCACATTTCTGTATATGCTACAAATGAGAGAGCCTCCATCCACCGAGATCCCCTGTACCGACAAATATCACTTTATTTTAATTCAAATTAAGTGATGGGAAGAGGGAAATATCCACATTCGGACCCGGTGTGTTGGCTTATCAATTAAGCTTATACCAACACAAACAAATATTAGCTAATTTCCTATTTTAGGCTCAACCTAATAATCGACCTATGAGTATTTGGGGCAAGTCTTGCGTGATTTCAGATTGTGTAAACATAGACACATGTCAGGAATAATGGATGCGACTTAAATTAATCAATAAAACAAAATCGTCACACATTTCCAATGTAATCTTGATGCTACAGCTATCGGCATTATAATTTGTTGATGAATTTTGCATTGTACCTTGACTGTGAGATTGCCGAACCCCGTGCTAGGTGTACCACTGAGGTCGATGTTTTTCGAGGATATTGGCGCTAGGTTATGATCTTTTTGTGTTGTTATGTCTCGGTTTTCAATGACCGATAGATATTTTGTTTATTTACTGCTTTATGTTCGCTTTCAATGGATTTAAAACAAAATAATGCCACATAACAAGATAATTACTTAATATTACATTTCCACGACCTTCATTTAAGTCTTAATAGGCCGAAAATAGGGTTCAATCTGACTATTTTTCTGGACCGGAGCTGGCACAGTTGGATGCTTTGGGTCCATGCCTACACTTGCTGTAGTTGAATCTTCACAAGTGATACAGTCAGTGATCTTTTTCGCGAGTGGTTCAAAGTTGTAGGGCTTGATATCCATGGGAAGTCAAACCTTTCGTCGGAATCTGATATGGTGTCTGTCAACTGGTCAGGACGTTTGTAAACAAAGCTATGGCATTACGTGATGTTTGTCAAAGATGATGTCACACGATAATCCCAAGCGAGTGTAGTACACACTAGCAGTGGCTTGTGAACGTTTCGGGAATTAAGGATTTGGAACTTTTTAAGATAAATATCATAGCTGATGATTAGAATTGTTTTGAGTGCCGTAGTGCACCTGATAGGGAAGAAATTAATTGTTTGCTACGTTTTATTTACTCCGAAATATGAAATGTCTTTTCCCGTGACCTTTAAGTATCAGCTTAATGCGATTTACTATGAACTCCACTAGGCTTTGCTATGTGCAGTGAATACAGTTGTACTATGGTTTACAATGGTCGAATACAATGCTTTAATTTCATTTAATATGGTGAATAACACATTTTATTGCGATTTGCTACAGTGAATAAAGTGAATAAATATCACAATTTATCACAACTTAATAAAATGAATGTCATGCTTTATAACAGTTTATTATTACAATTAAACAACAGTGAATACCATGTTTTGCAATGGTGTAATGCGGTGAATATATGGTACTACATTTCACCATTATTTCCTGCAGTTAATTGTATGGTTATATTTCTGACTTGTTAATCAGACATCGTTTAGTGTGATTTAGTCATCCTGGGTAGGACAACATGCAACAGCTTAATCCATAAAACAAACACTTGTGATAAATGACATTCAGTTTTACAAGTAATGCATGCTCTTACGTTTTAGTTCAAAATAGTGCAGGAACAAAATCCTGTCTAGAATCTAATGTCATCATCCCTACCCTCGAAGTATGGCAGCCATGGTCTGTCAAGCTTCCGCGGTGATGATACTGTTTTGCACTGTTCTTTGTAGCCTTTCAACAACTTTATCACTACAAGCATGAAGCGTTTTAGAGTAATTATATCAACGGTTCCAGACACCAGCCTAATCTCTATACGTGTCAGCACAAGCTAGAGATGCTCTTCCAGCAGCACATCGGAGTTTTCATGGAATGATCGGAGGAGTTTTTCCCCACACATCCTCATCACACGCTATTGGTTCATTAAGGAATAAATTGTTTTTATATATTATTAATTTTATAAACATAAAAATGAATAATGTTTACAATCAGGAATCTTTAAAAAACATCCCCATATTTATCTTTAAGGGTAATAATAATAATAATAATAATAATAATAATAATAATGTATATTTAATAAAGCGCCCTTACTAGCAGGAGCCATTCAAAGGCGCTGTACAAATAATATATAATATAATAATACCCCAAAATATGTCTGTAAAAACCCTGTATGTTGCGTTGCCTGGATGTACCTATAATGATGAAATCTGTTTTGTTGGCATTTTATTTGCATTTATTGTTTGTCATCCAGCCAGAGATATCACTGAGACAGTCAACAAGTTGTTTAGGGAAAAGATCAGTATCTGCTGTAGATACATATATGTATACTTGGGTGTCATCTGCATATAATTGATGGTCTAATTTGTGGCTGTGAATAAGTGAGCTTAGTGGTGTGTTATACAGAGTAAACACTAGTGGTCCAAGAACACAGCCTTGGGGAACACCGCAAAACAAAGGCACTGCAATTGAAAAACATTTTCTTATTTTTATTGATTGAAACCTATTTATTAAGAATGAGCAGATCCAGGTAAGTGCTGTGCAATCAGAGAGCCGATCTAGAAGCACAGAATAATCAATGGTGTCAAAAGCTGCGGATAAATCTGAAGGTGTTAGTGCTGTGACATTTCCAGTATCCATGTTTAGTGCTATGTCGTTATGAACTTTTAGTAGAGCAGTTTCTGAAGAGTGAAATTGTTTGTAAGCAGACTGAAAAACATTTGACAAGTGATTACAGTTTAAGTGAACGTTCAAACGAAAGGATATGGCTTTTTCTAAAACTTTAGATATGAATGATAGATTATAAATGGGTATATAACTGTTTAGGTCATTGACTGGTAAAGATTTCTTAAGAAGAGAAATTACATTGGCATGTTTAAAATGATAAAATCAGTTTAGAAACTTCAGTAAGTGAGGCTGGTTTAAACACTATGCAAGGGTGATGTACAACTGGGAAATCAATATTACAACTAGAAGCATAAATTGGGAAAGAGGCATAAATTTGGGTGATCTTATCCTTGAAATGTTTGGAAAAAGAATTGCAAGGTGAATTAGATTAATCATGAGCGGGCAGAGGAACGGAAGCCTTTGTATGGAGTATTATTTATGTCAGACTTGTTGGAGATCATGTTCCTATAAAAGTCAGATTTAGCTTTATTCACGAATCTATTGCAGTAATAGCACTGTCTAGTATATCTGGCCTGTTAAGTTGTGTGCATGATTTCCTCCATGTGCGCTCTAAATATCGGCGAAGCACTTTGGCATTGATAATTTCAGGGGACATTCATCGTTCAGGTGGTTACTAATATTAATAACAGTTAGCTTTTAGCATGATTACTAGGGTGCTTTAGCGTGATTACTAGGGTGATTTACTTTCACCAGCTTATTTAGACTCCGGAAAGAAGAGTATTCTGGTTACCTTTTCTTCATAATTAACATTTTCTCGGTGAGCCGAACTTTATTCTTGAAATTACTTAGATTGACTTTCTGTTTGTTCATATCAAACACATTCTGATCAAGCATGGAAGGTGGTGTCTAGTTGAATACTCTATGGTGATTCTCTCTTAGTCACTGAATCTTTTCCCGGAACTGATCAAATTGGGCAATTATATTTCGCCAGATTTGTGATCATTGCCTATCGAAACAGTTAGTCTGCGAACAATTGGAGTGTCCAACTCGTTATCATTAGGGATATGCATCAACTGAGTAAGAAAATCTCTGATTAAAAACACTCAATATTCAGTCTTAATCTTCTTCCCTATAACTGTGGATTCCTGGCTCAGTTATGGCTTTTGCGAGTAATTCATCACAAAGTCTGCATACATGTATATTCAAAAACTCAATCATGCTTCGAATAGAAATAAAAACTACAGATTTCCGTGAAAAGAATTTAAATTATTTCAAAAGATATGAATCTTGATTTAATAAATCAAAACATAAAAGTGGTCACAGCACTGAAACAGCCTTGGTTCGAGTGAAAAATGATATTATGATGTCAATTGATCAAGGTAAGCCAGTAGTACTTGTTCTTATGGACCTGTCTGCTGCATTTGATACAGTTGACCATAATGTACTTTTCTCTAGGTTAAAAAACATGTTTGGTCTGTCAGGTAGAGTACTTGAATGGTTTAGATCCTATCTGGAACAACGCTCCCAGAGAGTGTCTGTTCATGGTATTTTTTCTGACATTCAGTTTTTGTTATCTGGTGTACTGCAGGGTTCAGTTCTTGGTCCTCTGGTTTTCACAATGTATACCCGTCCTCTTGGGATCATTGCGCAGCGATATGGGATTAAATATCACTTGTATGCTGATGACACACAACTGTATATATCACTGGATCCTGACAATGAGTTAAATTTCTCCTCTTCCTTGAAGAAATTAGAACATTGTATTGCCGATATCCGGCTATGGATGACTCAAAATCTTCTAAAACTAAATGATAATAAAACAAATATTGTATATTTGGCATCACCACATTGTATTAAATCCTTAAAGACACCAGCATTACAGATGGGTACATCTTCGATTACCCCTAATGGGTCAGTAAACAAATCTAGGGGTTATTTTTGACCAATGTATTAACATGCATGAACATGTAACATCAGAATGCCGAGCTGCCTACTACCATCTTAAGAACATCCACTGTTTAAAAGCATTCTTGACACAAGAATTACTTTTAACTGTAGTTCATGCCTTTGTTACATCTCGTATAGACTATTGTAACTCCCTGTTATATGGCATATCTGATTATAACATTAATCGCCTTCAGCGAATTCAGAATAGTGCAGCTCGCATTGTAACAAATACTAGAAAATATGATCATATTACCCCAATTCTTCAAAAACTACATTGGCTACCTGTTAGACAGCGTATCCATTTTTAAGATTCTGTTAATAACTTATAAATCTATTAATGATATGGCGCCAGAATACCTGTGTGAACTGGTTTCCATTAGAAAGTCATCCCGAAAACTCAGGTCATCCAGTCAGATACTATTGCAGGTTCCAGTGTCTCGGCTCAAGTCATATGGTGATTGTGCGTTTAGTGTTGCAGCTCCTAATTTGTGGAATAAGTTGCCGGCAAATATTAGAAATTCGTCGTCTCTTGGAAATTTTAAGTCTCTTCTAAAAACACACCTATTTAAGGTCGCTTTCACAGATAAATAATTATTATCTTTTAAATCATTACAGGGTTTTTACAGACATTATTTGGGGTATTATTAAATTACATATTATTTGTACAGCGCCTTTGAATGGCTCCTGCTAGTAAGGGCGCTTTATTAAATATACATTATTATTATTATTATTATAAATAATATAATTCAAGAGAACATTTACGAGATGTTTATAATCACCAATTCGCCATTAACCACACCCACGATCTATACAATCAGTCTTATCATTACAAATACTTTAATGAAGCAACTAAGAAATATCCTAAATAGGATATGAATTTATTTATTTAT
Organism: Paralvinella palmiformis; assembly: GCA_025642065.1. Taxonomy (NCBI): domain Eukaryota; kingdom Metazoa; phylum Annelida; class Polychaeta; order Terebellida; family Alvinellidae; genus Paralvinella; species Paralvinella palmiformis. Next base: position 132,470 of record JAODUP010001204.1, on the reverse strand, counting down.
CACATGTAACGATGAATTATGTTCCTGACATTATTCTTCAGAAAACTGTTTCATGGTTTTGTAGTATAATGAAGGACAAATAGAGGTCAGGAAATTTTAATTGCACTGTCGTTATATTATATTAATTTGTATTGTATTATATTATATATCATGTCATGTCATGTCACATATTGCCATACTATTCCATATCACATCATTTCACCTCATAACACCTCATGATTATGTCATATCGTGTCATATCTGGTCATATTATGTCATATATGGCGATAGTATGATCATCTCTAGATGTCATAACAACGAGATATTTCTCAGATAGTGATTTCTCAGATAGGTTACATTAAATAAAGGTTGGTAATAAAAAAGTTCAGGGGGAATGGGAATTTATTTCGTAATATTGGTACTTCGACTTATCCCAGTTTACAAATTTAGGTCATGCATGTAACGGATATTAGTTACCGACGCATAAGCAATGATTGGTGAAATAACCCTGTTTTATTACGTGTATTGCCTGGTGTCCTGCCAAGAACAGGAGACATGGAGCAAATCTTTTCCTAGTCCTTGACTGTATGATGAAAAATAACAATTTATTTCTTCCTTTATTTCAACATTATTCTTATTGATTTTGCGTCATTAGATACTGATTTACGTTGGCTAGCCATTGCGATATTTGATTTCTTATAGAAACTTGTCTCTACTTAAATAGGTCGGCAAGCCAATCCAAAGATCGCAGTTTATCATATGCCATAATACTCTTTGAAGTGACAGATGTCAATATCTACGCATTGTCAAAAAACAATGCAATTACATTTTAGTAACATTTTCATTTTTGATGTTGCATTTATGGTTGCAATGATCACAACGATTGTTGGACTGACACTATATATATATATATATATATATATATATATATATATATATATATATATATATATATACTACCAGTACAAACAGGTATATATAAATATATATATTATATATATATATATATATATATATATATATATATTATATATATATATATATATATATATATATATATATATATATACTGAGATATTATATTATATATATATATATATATATATATATATATTTAGATATATTATATATTATATATATTTGCTTTCCCAATAGGCGACAGTCAGGAGTCTATACCCCAAACTTCAACAAGACAAGACATTATATATATATATATATATATATATATATATATATATATGTAATGCAAGTATTGGTCTTATGAATTGTCTATCAATCAGTAGTATATGTTATAAGGTATCTAATGTTGTTAAGAAAATGGATCTTTATTTTCTTGTTATAATCTGAGACTTGACTTGACTGGTAGTGTTTCCGACGGGAACTATTTGAGATTTCGGTCTTACAAAAAGGTATTTTGATTTTGTGACACGCGAAACTCAGTTTCTCTTTCAGGCCATGGAAAATTACCAACTGAGTTTTCTACTTGCCGACTTATTAAGAAAAAGGGGTCACAGGTGGATAGCATAAATGGTATGTCACACCATGACAAACATACGTTATGATTTGTTCATAATCCAACCTTTGTGAATACTGTAAAATACATTCTTCAAAAGAAGTAGCTCACCTATTTACTTACTTACTTACCTACTTACTTTCTTATTTACTTATTAATATCATTTGAACAACGAATATAAAATTCCATATGTTAAAATTTTATTATATTCATAAACATGTAAGGCATGCTTTTAAGATTGAACTGGTTGTTCTATGCTTCGTTGAAATATCCACTGATTGTATTAGTGTGTATAACAGCAGCCTTGTTGCATACCTAAATGCTTGACATCTATATCTGCAGTTTATGTGTGGTAAAATCTAAAATCAAGCATTTTTCACGATCACCAATTATGATATCGAGAGGGGTTGATTACAATAAGAATCTTACTAGTTAGTTTTAATATACAAAAAATATTATTTGTCAGACTTATAGTTAAATTATGTGAATTGAATTGCAATTTTACTCTAGTAAAATGGATTGGGAAGAACCTTACATTTATCTCCATGTGCATACAGACGATATAAATATAAGGCAGGCAGAATTAGCTCAAATATAGGTATATATAAAGGACATTAAATACGAATACGTTACATCAGTATGCAGTGCTTCATCACATCATCGGAAAAACACAACTGTCTTAAATCACACGTTACAGTGATCCATGTTATAGCTAATATTAATCATTGAAACTCCCTGTTATATGGCATATCTGGTTTCATCACCAATCCGTTTCAGCAAATTAAGAATGGTCAAGCTAAAACAGTGGCTATTACTCAGAATATGATTACATCATTTCACTTCTTCAAAAACTATATTGGCTGGCGAAATCATAATAGACTATAAGTTTCACAGTTGGTTCTGTAGTATGGTTTTAAAGCACCCAATATCATCCCGATTCGTTGCATTGTGATCGTAAAAGGTATATTGTTATAATAATACCGGATAATATTACTGGTTTGGAATATGTGAAAAGGGACATAGAGAACCAGAATCGTGATTCCAATTTCTGGACAATTGATCAAAGTACTAAAGCCAAATATTCGACATAAACACTGTCCCAATTTTCAACCATATGTATATCAGTACCTTAATAATAATAATAATAATAATTATTATTATTATTATTATAACATTGTTGTCTACTATTGACTATTGTGCGCAGGAAATGAGTGACCAGCGCATTGAGGCGGCTAAATGACGGAATTTAACATTTTATATTTCACTCTCAAATAGAGTCAGACTTACTAAACTAATATCTAATTGTCCTTCCTCCAATACTCTCTTTGATGCATGTACTAATTTGCGTATATGAGTGTGTACCACTACACAGGGTACATTATCATAAAGATCGGGACAGAAAGCCGATCTGGTCATGTTTTCAACATGCAAAACAGGATGTCTGTATATATGAACCCAGTGTCAGCTGTCTGATTTGTGCATTGATAAAACAAGAATTAAGAGCATACAGAGAAACGTGAAGGGATGGTTAGCACACATAGATCAACATATATACAGGCTGTCAGAAAGACAAATTGGCAAATAACCAATGACATACAGAATGAGAAACAGATAGGCATCTCAAATACACTGACAGAGTAATATACAAATAGATATACAGAAACACATAATGGGAATCAGTTATAAGGGATATATTTCCTAAGACAGGTATGTAATTTCGAATTCACCAAATTGGATTAATTGTTATGAAATAGTTATTCACTTTTTGGGATTTAACAAATTAATATCCTTTATAATCTGTGTATTTTTCTAAATATTATTTATTTGACATTTCGTTCGTGAATAATGAAATATTAGGTGGATAGCGGAGTTGTTGAGAGTGTGAATTGATGGTGAATGAGTGAGTGAGTGAGTAAAAAGGGGGACATACGACAGAGGTGCGACTTTCTAGGAGGTAGGTGTCACTTATGCGAATAAGATCAAAGAGTCCAGAATTAAGTAGTTTTATTAATTGATTGGTAACAAAACATAATATCTAGATAACAAGAATAATGAAACTTGATAAAAAGAATTACTTGTTTCAATTCCTGCCATTATAATAGAAATAATCCACTACCTGTAGAACATCCGCAATATACTGAACGTAAAAGGTTGAGGGCGATCAGAATAATGTACCAAAAGTTGCCAATTTTGTTTGTAATGTATACGGTGGAGGTTGATTTCCTTTACTAAATACCAAATACACCATTGACTGACACACAACGAACAAACAAGTATCTTACCACATACATTCAAGAGCTAGGAAGGAACACGTATGTCGAGATCAACATACATTACCGAAGAGGGTTTATTGCTAGCTAAGCCCAGTACATATACCAAAGATAATACTCCGTTACAAACCTATTAGAACATAATTAGCTCCATTCTGGAGAATACACATATGTGACTAGCCATACATTAGATTATACATTCTCACAGTCAATAAACATATATTAAATTAAAACAAATATGCTTTACAACATACAACCTACAGCTTTAACTTTCTACAGATTACCAAATTAACAATGTACCGTAGAGTATTGTGGCTGTCAATGTGATGTAAAATATGCGACATCGGCATTATTTTATAAGGAAAGTAATTTATTAAGTTTATTTAATAACATACATGGTATGCATTATAAATGCTTGACAAATTTAAGCTAATACTGACACTTTCAGATCAACAAGAAACCTAGACATTATTTCGTGGCTTCGGGATGCCTAATTTAAACGAAACAATGAAAATATTTTACATCAGACTCGTGCGTAGTGAAAATCTAATATCACACTTGTATGTAGTACATGTTCTAAACATTGCGGCACAATGATAAATTATGGAAGTGAGTTTAAGAGTTATAAAATAATAAATATTCAGTGAATGTAGATTAGCTTACTTTAGATTCATAACGTTCAGAAATTCTAAAACAAATATCGATTATATTTAAAGTAGATATGTGACTCATCCAATATAAAGCATTTCTCTGAAAACATTTACTTTATATCTACGCATAACAACATGATTCGGCCCACGGCTAATGTACTATGGACAGTGTCCATTATAATTACTATTAAAAATATAACATACTTCATGGAAATCACAAATACTGAGAAAGCAGCGAAGCTAATTAAAATCTGTGGATATATATACAAATATCTTAGCATGTTACTTCTGTAATAAGTTGCGACAGATTTGCCTCAATTGGGGATTTACAAGTAGATATATAAACGGATCAATCAACCAAGATAATGTTATCAGAAAGCTTAGAATACGCATAATAATTCTGTACTTGATATGTATTCCTAAATCAGCTTCCCACAATTTGTTGGCTGCCAACAGCACGTTAAATCCTATAAGACCTGGAATGTATGTAATCCAAAATAAACCCGATATCATGCCTACTAATTTAGTGGCAGCTTTTATTTTTGTAATAGTGCAATTATGATTTTCCGACACATTTCTTTGCAAATCGGCGACTTCAGCATTACTTAGTGACGTTCTACCCGTGCTATTATCAGAACTACTAAACCCAGTATTATCAACATGAATATTTTCACGATTTACTGCCGAAGTCGCCCCCGATGTAGATCTGTGTTGATCAGCCACAGTTCGTCTTTGTTTCAGAATTAGGTGGTGCAGGGATACAATGGTAAAAGCGACAGATGTCAGGCTTGGAATAAAGTACAGTGTCATTTGGGTAATCCATACCCAAGGTTTACTTGAGTTCGAGCAAACCATCGTAGTTGGTGAAAAATAAATGTCTCCCACCGCAGTAGCTGCAACGTTGAATATTAAGGCAACAGTTAATATTACCATTTCTATGGCTATTACCAGCCGAATGGAAACCACTCGGATGTACCACAGTGGTTTGTAAAAAAATAACAACCGATCTACCGATAAAATGCAAATACTATGGACTTTTGAAAGAAATGGTGTTATTGAGAAGATTCTATGCACAAAGCATTTGACACGGTCACCCAAAAATGGATTATAGCCGGAAAGCGAAATGCATATAGCGGAAAAGAGAATTGTCGCAGCCAGTATGACATCAAGAAACGAATGATTCACCAAAATGGCAAAATAAGGTGTATGCAGTCTTCGGTAGTAGAAGACTAATCCAACAAAAAATCCATTCATAGATAATATTAGCAGCAATGCTATGAAAGCGAAAAATGTGAATATCACACGATCCAGAAAGTTAATGAATATTGGTCCAGTTGCCAAAACTTCAGTCGGAACTCCATTGATCAATGACAATGTAGATTGTGCATTGTAGGAATAATTGATCATGCTGGTCGCCATTAATCCAGGTTAATACCACCAGCAGTAAATTGCAATAGGATAATCAGAAGAAATTGCAATAACAGAAGTCTGTTCCAATACATCTGATTTCCACTCCAGTTATCACAGGCAAGGCAGCTGCATATAAAATAAATTATAATTGGTAATTCGATATAGCTCATATATTAATTGACATAAGAGATGATAGCACAGAAGCGCAAACCCCACGCACGCACGCACGCACACACACACACAACACACGCACACACGCGCACGCACACACACACACACATACACATATATACATATATATATATATATATATATATATATATATATATACATATGCATTCTTTTATTAGGTATATCATTCAGTGTTTATGAAAAACCTGGAAATTGCTAACTACTGCAACAATGTCATTGCCCTAACGTGTGCACAAATTCCTTAAAAACAAATTACTTATTAAAGAAGCTTTATATAAATTGGTAGTTTTAATCGATATATCAATACGTAAACCTGTCTATGAGTACAACATTTAAGTAAATTGAAAATAATAAAACGAACTGATTACTACGAAGAGCGGCATTTATTGATACCAAATTCTAGCATAACAAGGCTTAGCAATGACATACTTGCTGAATCAAAAACTTGTAGAACAATTATAACTTACCTGTCATGTAGGACGCATGCAGTATTTATATCGTCTTTAAGTTCATGGAACCGTTTCCGTTACAAACCTTGTGACGTGCCAGTTGAAAATAATCACGAACTCAGACAGGAAAGCCGAGGAAGGTTTGCGCTGGGACGTAGGACTAACTACGGACGAGGAGCTCTTCCGGTGGTAAAATTAATTATGAAAGCCCGGTGTGGTAATTTTGCTCGTCTGCATTATTTATCCGGGTACATTGTATCGCGGCGGCTCTGTATCAGTGTCTAAGTAAACGATATGCTCAATAAAAAATTATTTGCCCAGAGGAGAAGAAATCTGCAACCAGCCCAGTTTTTCCCCCACCCAAAAAAAGTAATTATCTCCTGAGAGCATCTTGCTTGGTAGGCTTCTTTGCCGTTTTCCATCTACTTATGTATTGCTATCAAAATTTGCCTCATTAAATTCTCATCACACTTGCTGGATAACTAACACTAATATACTTACTAATGCATTCACTAATTAATCCACTTTAACTTTAAGAATCCGCCTCTAACTCCCTATACACTCGGACGTTATAGTTACCATATTGATTGATCGGTCACCGTTTTATAACTTGAATCAGTACCATGCGTTAAATAACCCCCCCCCCCTCCCCCAAGTAGAAATCGTAAAGGAATAACATTTGGGAGTGTTTTACAATAATCAGTTTCCATATTAAAGTTGCCGTTCCTTTTTAATTGATATCAATTAATATATTTTCGTAAGATAGTGTAAGACATGCACCAATGAATATATCCCTCTTGTGATATTTCGGCATTATTAAATTTACATCCTTTCATTCCAAAAGTATTTTGGCCACTTTACATATTTAATATAATGTGTGTGCGTGCGTGCGTGCGTGGATGCGTGCGTGAGTGTGTTTGTGTGTGTGCGTGCGTGTGTGTGTTTGTGTGTGTGCGTGCGTGCGTGTGTTTGTGTGTGTGTGTGTGCGTGTGTTGTGTGCATGCGTGCGTGCGTGCGTGTGTGTGCGTGCGTGCGTGTGTGTGTTTGTGTGTGTGGGTGCGTGTGCGTGCGTGTGTGTGTGAGTGCGTGCGTGCGTGCGTGCGTGCGTGCGTGTGTGTGTGTGTGTGTGCGTGCGTGTGTGCGTGCGTGCGTGCGTGTGTGCGTGCGTGTGTGCGTGTGTGCGTGCGTGCGTGCGTGCGTGCTAATTTATAAGTAAAGATTTCGGGATCTGGTCGATCAAATAAAAGAAAAAAGATGAATAAATCGCACCGTCCTTTATTGTAAGCATAGCGAGGCAGATCGGCCTGATGTGTAGATTAGTCTCTGTGATTATATTAGACTTATCGATTTTACTCCGTAGCATATATTATAAATTAAACAGTTCCAGCAGCGATACAGCTTAATTACGATATATCCACAATAAAATACACGAATCGAAATATTACCTGATTATCGGGATGTCTGTGAATGATCCCGTCTGATCATAAAATATAGCTTTTTATTAAAGCCGCATCGGTTATTAAACTTCCTCCCACCTTACCTGCAGCAGTAATTTAGTTCTCCCATATTTCATCACGATACCTATAGATAATGGCAAGGAACAGGCTCGGATCAAACAGGACTCGGGATGAAAAAGCTCGAGAACAATTCTTTGTTCTTGGGGATTATTATAATGATAACATGATTTTTCGTCAGTTTTGCTAATATCGATATTTCAGCATGTAGAGTTAGGACAATCCATTACCAATATTATGTTATGCTTATAGTTATTTTCTATACTATAAAGCCTTACTGATAAGAAAGTCATATACCGTAAGTTGATCAATGGATTATTGTCACTTATTGATAACGCGGTGGCTATAAATTTGGTATCTTAAATAATTTATATCGTTATTTAATCTGAATATTGCAATTTTGGCAAATGGTGTTGTTAGTGAATTTTTATTTGCTTTATTGATACATGTTATTGCAATAGTTCTCTCATTTATCAGTTTGTCTAGGAATTATTTCGTGCACTGCTGTACAGTAACTGCTTGAACTATATTAAGAATTTAGAAGAACAATTGCCTGATTACAATATAGTAAACAGGGCAATGAAGAAGGCGTTGTTATGATAACAGTATATCATAGTAGCATTCTTCCGTTTTCATTTTTTTATTCACCTCTTTTATATGTTGAACTCCATGGCCAAATATGATCTAGTAATTAACCGGGATCAAGACCATCTCATAGGATCAACCAAATACGAAATTATCCTGAAGATATTTTCTGCATAGTTTGTGGTTTGTGCATCATTTGTTCTCGTGTATTTGCAAACAAAAATGAGATTCGTATTTCATATTTGCAACACTAATTACCAGTAGAACTAAGTGATGGGCAAGTGCTTCTAGAATAACTAAGATTTGCTTCCAGAAAGTTTAAATGATTGGGACCTCAATATAATATATTGTTATCCCATTGATTATTAAGTACTTATTTGGTGACTGATCCAGATTTATAGCGTCTAAAGTAACTGGACATAATTCCAAAGTAATTGAACATTTTAGCCGAATAACAAGGCGAGGCATGAAATAATGTCAAAACGTATAATATATATATATATATATATATATATATATATATATATATATATATATATATATATATATATATATATACTCTTTTATCTACATTTACAACACTAATCGCTAGTAGGATCGCTAATCGCTAGGAGATGAGTAAATAGTTGCACAAATAATAGAGCCATTGCCCGAGCCAAGGATTTAAATTCTTGAACACAACAATAACTGCCACAAGTAAGTAGTTATTAGGCTCATTTGATTCTAAATAAGCTCTCAAATGTACGGTTTCCATAGTACATTGTAAATTTGCATTATTGCATTCTTTCACTGTTATTATTATTATTGTTTTTATTATTATTATTATTATTATTATTATTATTATTATTATTACTATTATTGCAGATATAAAGAATATTTCTACATGGTTAGAAGTGAATAATATCTTGAAATTTTAAATTAAAAATTATAATAGGAAAGAGTAAATTAAAAATTAATCAAGAAAACAGTAACTTTAAAAATAATAACAGGAAAGAATTAATTAAAAAATAATAATATTAAAGAGTAAATTAAAAAATAATTACAGAAAAAAATAACTTAAAAAATAATGAAAGGAAAGAGTAAACTAAAAAATATTAACAGGAAAGAGTAAATTAAAAAATAATAACATGAAAGATTCAATTAAAAAATAAAAACACGAAAGAATAAATTAAAAAATAATAACCAAAAACGGTAACTTTATAAATAATAAAACGAAATAGTAAATTAAAAAGTAATAAAGGAAAGATTAAATTAAAAATAATAACAGGAAAGAGTAAATTAAAAAATAATCACATTAACAAATATATTAAAAAATAATAACAGGAAGAGAAAATTAAAAAATAATAAAGAAAACGGTAACTTTAAAAATAATAAATGAAAGATTAAATTAAAAAATATTAAAGGAAAGAGTAAATTAAAAAATAATTACAGATAACAATAACTTTTAAAGTGATAAATGGAAAGAGTATATTAAAAAATTTAAAACAGAAAAGAGTAAATTAAAAAATAATTACAAAAAAGAATAACTTTTAAAATAAAAAAGGAAAGAGTAACTTTGAAAATAATAAAAGGAAAGAATTAATTAAAAAATAATATCAAGAAAGATTAAATAAAACAAATATTAACAGGAAAGAGTAAATTAAAAAAATACTAAACAGGAAAGCATAATTTTTTTTAAACTCATGAAAGTGTAAAATAAAAAATATTAACAAGAAAGAGTAAATTAAAAAATATTAACAAGAAAGAGTAAATTAAAAAATATTAACCAGAAAGAGTAAATAAAAAAATAATAACATGAAAGATTGAATAAAAAAAATAATAACATGAAAAAGTAAATTAAAATAAAATAACAAAAAACGGTACTTTACAAATAATAAAAAGAAAGAGTAAATAAAAAAATAATAAAAGGAAAGAGTAAAAAAATAATAACAGGAAAGAATTAATTTAAAAATAATATCAAGAAAGATTAAACTTTAAAAAATTAATAAGAAAGAGTACATTTAAAAATAATAACAGGAAAGAGTAAATTTGAAAATATTAACAAGGAAGAGTAAATTAAAATAATAAGAAAAGAGTAAATTATAAAATAACAGGAACGAATAAATTGTAAAATAATAACACCAAAGACTAATTTTAAAATAATAACAGAAAACAGTAACTTTAAAAATTTTAAAGGAAAAATTAAATTAAAAAATATTAAAGGAAAGAGCAAACTAAAAAATAATTACAGATAACAATAACTTTTAAAATGAAAAAAGGAAATAGTAAGTTTAAAAAATAACAGAAAAGAGTAAATTAAAAAAAAATTAAAAAAGAGAAACAGGATAGAATTAATTAAAAAATAATATCAAGAAAGAGTAAATTAAAAAATATTAACAGAAAGAGTAAATTAAAAAATATTAACAAGAAAGAGTAAATTAGAAAATAATAACAGGAAAGTATAAATTTAAAAAAAAATTACATGAAAGTGTAAAATAAAAAATATTAACAAGAAAGAGTAAATTAAAAAATAATGAAAAGTAAGAGTTAAAAAAATGTATTAAAACAAATAGTAAAAAAAAGGTAACTTTAAAAATAATAAAAAGAAAGTGTAAATTAAAAAATAATAACATAAAATAGTAAATTTAAGAATAATAACAGGAAAGGGTAAATTAAAAAATATTAATAAGAAAGAGTAAATTAAAAAATAATAACAGGAAAGAGTAAATTAAAAAATAATCACAGGAACGAATAAATTAAAAAATAATAACAGGAAAGAGTAAAGATTAAATTAAAAAATAATAACAGAAAACAGTAACTTTAAAAATAATAACAGGAAAGAATTAATTAAAAAATAATAATATGAAAGAGTAAATAAAAGAATAATTACAGAAAAAATAACTTTAAAAATAATAAAAGGAAAATGTAAATTAAAAAATAATAACAAAAATAGTAAATTAAAAAATAATAACAGGAAAGAGTAAATTAAAAAATAATAACAGAAAACAGTAACTTTAAAAATAATAACAGGAACGAATGAATTAAAAATAATAATATGAAAGAGTAAATAAAAGAATAATTACAGAAAAAGTAACTTTAAAAATAATAAAAGGAAAATGTAAATTAAAAAATAATAACAAAAATAGTAAATTAATAAATAATTAAAGAAAAAAATCACTTAAAAAATAATAAAAGGAAAGAGTAAATTAAAAAATATTAACAGGAAAGAGTAAATTAAAAATTATAATAGGAAAGAGTAAATTAAAAATTAATCAAGAAAACAGTAACTTTAAAAATAATAACAGGAAAGAATTAATTAAAAAATAATAATATTTAAAAGGTAAATTAAAAAATAATTACAGAAAAAAATAACTTAAAAAATAATGAAAGGAAAGAGTAAACTAAAAAATATTAACAGGAAAGAGTAAATTAAAAAATAATAACATGAAAGATTCAATTAAAAAATAATAACAGGAAAGAATAAATTAAAAATGTAAACCAGAAAGAGAAACTTAAAAGATAATAAGAGGAAGGGTAAATTTAAAAAATAATAACAGGAAAGTGTTAATTAAAAAATATTAACAGGAAAGAGTAAATTAAAAATTAATAACAGGAAAGTGTAAATTAAAAAAATAATTACTAAAAACGGTAACTTTAAAAATAATAAAGAAAAGATTAAATTTAAAAATATTAAAGGAAAGAGTAAACTAAAAATTATAACAGGAAAGAATAAATTAAAAAAATAATAACAGGAAAGATTAAATTAAAAAATATTAAAAGAAAAAATAAATTAAGAATTTCTAACATGAAAGAATAATTAAAAAATATTAACAAGAAAGAGTAAATTAAAAAATTATAACTTGAAAGAGTAAATTAAAAAATATTAACAGAAAAAAGTAAATTAAAAAATAATAACAGGAAAGAATAAA
>JAODUP010001204.1:97500-117500 GCA_025642065.1 Paralvinella palmiformis | reverse complement strand
CACGAGAAATAACAACAGCAACATTTTTATACTAATAATAATAATAATAATTATTATTATTATTATTAGTTTAAATATTAAAGCTATTATATTTATATATATATATATATATATATATATATATATATAATAACTGTATTAGACACTTTAATATTAACCAATATTAGAGTAATATATTATCAGATATTAACAGTTTACTATGAATAAGTTAATTGAATTAAATAGGATTTACATGACATTTGAATGTTACAGTAATCTTCATGGATCTGATGGTATCCAGGGTTGGGGCGATTACATTCATTTTGAATGTAATCGATTACTGTTACGATTACAGTGCACCTAGAAATGGTTATTACGATTACTCGAGATCATGTAATCGTTTAGAATCGATTACAATTACCGATTACGATTACCCCAACCCTTATGGCACTTGGGAGGGCATTCCATACAGTTGCAGCTTCATGGATGAAAGTTCGATCTCCTGTCTACATGAGGCGAGTTTGAGGGAGCACGAGAATACTCCAGGAATTAGACGTTAGTTGCCGCTAGTTCTGGTACGATAAAAAAACGATAATTAGAAATGTCATTCTTCTACGATATTTCAAGAAATAATATCTGACGCCATGACGATTCACTCACATCAGACACCTACGCCATATTTGGTATGGTCTGCAGCCGTTATTTATCTCGTTATTTACAATTTTATTTTTCATTTATTTGTAATAGTATCTACATTTTGTGTTCCTTCTACTAGCATTTGTCTATTTGTATTGTCAACTTTAAGGTGGCGTAATCATGTTAAAATTTACATAGGAACTATTTTCATTAGTGTGTCGCATATATTCCAGCTCTGCTGTCGTTATACAGGATTAGTGAGTTCCGGTGGCCTAGCGGTTAAGCACCCGGCACTCGGTGCCAACGGTTACAGGTTCAAACCCCGCAAGAGGTCGAAACTTTTCTAGGGAAAAATTTCTCGACTCACAACATTGTGGGTGGCTGACCACGTTAAATGGCGCTGCCGTCTCCACTGAATTATTTAAAATAAAGGGTGACGTTAAAACCCCCCTGAGGACGTAAAACACTCTGGCAGTGACCATCCTCAGGGTATTTCGACTCCATCTGTCCGTACTGCTCCCCTGTGAGTGGTGGGGGAGGAGGTTTCTCTCCCAATCCAACATAGAGGCAGTGCTGATTAAGCTACAGCCTGAGGATTCTCCCAGAACAACAAAGTAAGCAAGTAAACAAAGAATGCAGTAATACAGAATGATAAATATATGCCCCTAAACTATATGATACATAAAAACGTGTCGTTGGTGTCATAATCCTCCCAAATGTCTATCAAATATTGGTAAACCACAACGTCCCATATTAAGATAATACCATAAATTATCGCTCACCATGTCCTAATGTCAACAAACTCACTATAACGCTAAACTCGATATAACGGTAAAAATGTATTATACACATTCTAGGATAGCATTTATTGTTTGTAACGACCTCAAATGACCCCTTTGATATTAGCTGATGATAAAACTCTTTTAGACAATGGCTGTTCTTAACATTATTGCTACAATAATTAATAAGTTCATAATTAAACTTATATGGTTTTTGTGTTGTTTCATAAAGATATAATTATGTCTATTGACATTTTTATTTTAAATTTGTCATGGAATGTTTTTAATGTTATATTAATGGGGAGGTTTGCATTATATAAGCAATGCTTCAAGCATCCTCGTTTTCAACATTCTACATGTGTTTGCTTTCATTATGTAATATGAACGTTGAAATAAACGAATTGAATAGAATTGAAGATGGTAGTAGAGAGGTCGCCATACTGATGTGACATATTAATTACATTTGTCACAAATAATTCCTACATTTTGGTGGCGCATTATGTTTAATGGAAGATGCACAAATCTGTAATGTTGGCTTTTTATATGTTTAACAAAATGCGGTGAAGCCTGATAGATTATATTTTTGTTTTATTATCATTGAATTTTAGAATATTTTGAATCACCCATAATACGAATATCAGCAATACAATGTTCTAAATTGTTCAGGAAATTTAACTCCTGGTCAGGATCCAGTTATATATACAGCTGTGTGTCATCGACATACAAGTGATATTTAATGCCATAACGCTCGGCAATGATTCCAAGAAGACGGGTGTATATTGTGAAAACTAAACAAAAACAAGAACGCAACCCTGTGGTACACCAGATTGTGATGACGTAACAGGAGGCAACATATTGATGAATAGATTCTCTTTAGAAGTGTTGTTCCAGTTAGGTCTAAGACTAAATATATCTTTCAGCCTAGAGAAGAATACATTATGATGAGTTGCATCAAATACAGACAGAAGGTAATATAGGCTTATTTGGATCAATTGACATGACATAAATAGGGAAGACAACTGCCACTTTTATCATTTTAGAGAAAATAGATTAAATTTGAACAAAATCTTTAAAATATTATTCAGTCCACATTTCCACATTTCATAATGAACATTTAACTGGACGCGATTCACAGCCTTCAAATACCTTCTGCACTTTTAGAAACATAATTTATTGATTTGAGTCCATCATTTCCAAAATTAACATGATAATCCTCTTTAATTCTGGTTCATGTATGACAAAATATATGTGAAATTAAGAGTAGGGTTTAATTAAACATGGATTACTTCTATTATAGGATATAATGACCGTAATAATATGATTACGAATAATTATATTCTAATTATCTCAAATTATTTTCCGATTAAAATTATGATAGGAAAAATAACGGTAATAATTTTCTGCAGTTTGGGTTGTTGTCGTTGTCGTTGTTGTTGTTGTTGTTATGATCTTCGATCTTAACTTTCAGACAGCAAACGGCTCACTGATGACGCGTCTGTAAAACCAAATGACGCCATAATGACCATATCTGGTCATAACGTTCACATGTATATCGAGCTAACTCCCCGTTTTAAGCCTCTTCAAGTCATATTGTAAATATTTGGTGAGCCTCCTAGAATTATATAATATTCTATATTTTATTCTGTTCTTTTTCGTAAAGGAGTTATAAACTGTAGTATTGCCGTTGTTGTTACTGTTGTTATCGTAACATATCGATGTAAACATGAAAAAAATGTCATTAACAAAACTTCTGTTTAATATCTCACTGTATCTAATTAGAGGTTTAATAACATTACTA
Organism: Paralvinella palmiformis; assembly: GCA_025642065.1. Lineage (NCBI taxonomy): Eukaryota > Metazoa > Annelida > Polychaeta > Terebellida > Alvinellidae > Paralvinella > Paralvinella palmiformis. The sequence goes on along the minus strand of JAODUP010001204.1, from coordinate 114,308 downwards.
AGTTTCGTAGATGTCAAACATCAGAACAAAGTCGGTAGTGCGCTGTCGAATAGTAAAGTGATTAATCGGAACCTATTTACCTAGTACTTTACTAAGTATAGCTATGCAGTTGGTGGTAGCCCGCTGGTTCATACACCTTGAGGCTACGCGATCAAATCCCAGTGTTGCTAGTATCTGTGAGATCTTTCATCCGTCAATAAAATGCTTCAACTTCTTAATCTCATTGGTCTAAGGAAACGCTCCTCAACCACATGTCCCAGGACAAAACATTCATTCACCCATTCTCTCACCCATCCACCTACTTACTCACTCATTCACCCCTCCCCCCTCACTCAAAGGTTTCCCAATATACATGTATTACATGTTCTACCTGTTATAAGCAGGTATACGTTACTGCCTGTCCTAACTGGCATAGCATGACCTGCGATAGTGTAACCGGTAGAGCATACGATGTGGCGAAAATAGCCCTACCGGGTAGAGTACACAATGTGCTGTTTATTGTCCCATTTAATGTGACACACATCCTCCGTGTAACTCCGTCCTCAACTTCCTTTCGCTGACTGCCAATCTTTGTCTGAAGTCACTAGAGGCGCCACCAACCATTCTTCCTTTAATGGACAGCATAGCTGGTGATTAGAGATAGATTTCATTAACACATGTTGACGATAATGGAGTGATGTCGAGTGTTAGTGTTAGTCGATGGAAAATGCTCCTCGATTTGTCAATTCATAGAACCTCTGACGTCATTATTGGCACAAAAACAACAGCCTTGAATTTATATAATGGCGTGAATCTGGAATGTAGAAGTTTGGGGGAGGGGGTGCCTTTTAGAGATTACCTCATATAACATGCCTCTATTCAGGATCCGGGTACATAAACTACTATTATTACCCGCTTTAAAAGGCTATATGTTATTGTTTACAGTCATACAATTGCCATTTAAAAACACCTTATTCCCTCTAAAACGTTTGGGGGATGAACGACGGACGGGTTTTCCGTGTGAGGAAATAACTACGGGATCACATAATTTAAAATACAAACGACATCTGGTCTACTGATATTAATAGTTATAACGAATTATTATCTATTCCATATTGTATCTTATATTTTTCATTGCCTTAGATTGGTTCGTGTTATTAAAGACAATATTAATAATATTAGTAATCAGTATTATTGTTGTTATTGTTGTTCTATTGGTTGTTGTTGTTGTTCTTTTTGTAGTTGTTATTTTTAATTGAAACCGTTACAACGATTTGACTTTTTCCGATTGTGTATGCGCGTGGATGCTTAAAGTATATCGAAATATCACACGACTCAATAGACACCTACCTCACCCCCCCCCTCCTTGCCCCGTAAGTCCTTCGCACAATAACAAAAAACACCAATTCGTCTCATATCCGATAAAACACGTTTATTGTCCAGTATACAACACAACAATGTAAGAATATACGCCACGAAAAGGCCAAAAATACTTGATAAAAAAACCATTGATAAAATATTAAAATACAACAAATACAATAATTACCGTCATCTCGAGAAATATACATCACAAATCTACAACAAAAACTAATGAACTAATCGATTTGTGGAAAATATTAATATGGAATATTTCATTGACATAGACTGAATATGATATTTTAACGGGTTCCCGTATTATCGCCCACTTATCAGCAACGCGACGTTTTACACTATAGCGATCACAGTACACGCACAAAACACCGTCTACCTCGTGTATACAACAGATAATGATGCGGGTAGGATAACAAATGGAGAAATATTCTTTGTAAAATTGGCGAATATAGAGTTGAAAAAAGGTACACTTTGTTTAAATATAGAGAAAAAATAGAAGCCAAAAAATATATTAATTATAATAACAATAATAACAATAATAATAAATATGATCCATGTCCCAGAGTTATGATGTAAAGTCGGGTACTGAATGTTATACCAACACACACACACGCACGCACACACACGCGCGCACACACACACGTATACACACACACACACACACACACATACATACACCACCTACGAGAACCACAATCGTTATCCAGAATATCTAGGTCGATTATCTCCTGGTTTGACACGCACACGCCAAGAATCATTTCGCCTTATCCCGATGATCGCGTCTGGATCGTTGCGTCACGTGACCACGTTCAGACCGGCGAGTCACGTGATCACATCCGGATCAAACCGTGTATTATACCGAGTGAGCTAAACTCGATCCCGATTATGAAAAAGGGAATGTAAACAACGGACGGGCGAAGCGAGAGCTGAAAAACCGATGAAACATCCCCCACATACCATCATAAACCCATTATAAACAGCGATGGCTCGAGACTGTCTATAAATGGTTGGTCAACTGACTGGCATAATCATTATCATTCATGCTCGCATCACATGATAGATAATTCGACTGTAAATGAGCTTCAAATATCTACATCGGGATAGAAATAGATGCACTGCTCTTCCAAAATAATAATAATAATAATAATATGGAAGCTTTAGTAAACTGCTCTTCCATCATGACCTACTGAAGATCGCTGTACAGCAAAAACGTCGATTATCAGGTAAAATAAATCTTAATTAGTAAACAGTTTGATACGAAATAGGAAGATAATAATCATCTTTATATCTGCCATCATCATCATCATCATCATCACAGGATAAAACAGTTGTGTATAGTTCAGATAAACAAGTATATAATATTAACATTTCAAGAAGGCTCTTATTAAAAACAAATCAAACAAAGGGTAAGAGGATGAAGAATCCCATTTAACCCCCCCCCCCCTATGATGATACCATAGGTCCCCATCTTACCCCTAATCACCTCCCCCCCATCCTTAAAAATTAACAATATCAGATAAACTGGACACACCAACAACAATCACAACATATACACATGACAAAAGAGGATAGTTAAAACACAATCTAAACAGTTTACAGCATATCTTTAACAACAAAACATCCATAAGAGGATGAATAATCATATATATATACATAGTATTATATATATATATTAATTGAAATTAACAATATAAACAGATAAACAACACCAACAACAATAACAACAACAACAATGACAAAGACGATATCCTACGACCGAGAAAGGTTTTCGGCCATAAACAACAAATCATCCGCTAGAGGTCGCCCTAACCAACAGCTACTCTCCCGTGTCTTGTTCTGTTGAGGCGCTGGTGGTGCCCTCTTCCTCCTGTGCCATACGGCTCTGTTGCAGTAGGAGCATGGACAGTTCGGATTTGTTGATCCGGCCGTCCCTGTTTAGATCCCACTGATCAAGAATCGCGTGACGCATGAATGCTATGTCATCGGAGTCGTAATCCTGGGAATTGAAGGGGGGAACGTGATGGTGGTTAGTAACTTGGAACTGTTTATGTATGTCTGTCTGTCTGTTAGTCACCCACCTATATCTATGTCAATGTGAGTGTGTGTGCGTGTGCGTGTGTGTGTGTGTGTGTGCTGTATGTGTATGTGTCCGTCCGTCTGTCCATCTATCTGTCTCTCTCTGTATATAAGCATGTATATTTATATACATGTATGTATTTTGTATGTATATATATGCATTAATATATATATGTGTGTGTGTGTGTGTGTGTGTGTGTGTGTGTGTGTGTGTGTGTGTGTGTGTGTGTGTGTGTGTGTGTGTGTGTGTGTGTATCACCTGTTGTACAAGTTCCATTAGATCTTTTAGAAATCCATGTAATTCTTCGTTCTCAATCGTACCGTTATGATCCTGCATCGATCAGAATACTAACATCATTATACGGTCTATCAAATCTATTGTTTATAATTAGTGCCATAATTAGTAAATTAAACTTACTTTATGTAAAATATGAACAAAACTAAACGTGAAATTATTTATCTCCTAAAGTTTGTTACTTGATAGAAATAAAATATAAAACTTAATATATAACATGACCCAGGGACTTACAGGGTTTATGAGTAATACTCTCAATGTCTGTATTTGTGTACGTATGTTTGTATGTATATATATATATATATATATATATAGTGAGCTATATATTGTTACAGTATTTCTGTATAATCAGGTAATAATCTGTATTAAATCTCAGTTAGCAATAGACGTTTTAACTGAATGATTTAGGTGATATACATATTACCTGATTATACAGTTTAACTGTAATATATATATATATATATATATATATATATATATATATATGAGTGTGTGTGTTTGTGTGTGTGTTCGCGTGCGTGCGTGCGTGCATGTGTGTATGTGTGTGTGTGTGTGCTTATTTCTGTGTTTTCATGCATATGTATAATTGCGAGTGTCACATACACATCATATTATAGCAACAGACACTGCTTAATTATAACAATCATCAACACATAAACGAATGCATAGATGTGCAAGTAGGGTCATTGGGTGCAAATAGACAAAATGAATCGGGTGGAATAGGTAGGGCGTGGCCAGAAATAAGTGGGAGAAGCTAGTGTGAAGGGGGGGGGGTATTTGATGAGCGAAATATGATTGGTCACAATAAACGTCAAACAGAAAGTGAACGAAAAAAATCAACTTCACGATGACATCGACACATCAGCATTTTGACAAAATGGACCACTGATATGACACAGAAACAAAAAAGAGAAGTTTATGACGCAAGGATGGTAAACGGGAAATGGGGGGGGGCAGGAAAGGGACACAGGGACGGATGGGGGATGGTAGAATGGAATGAGTAACGGGGGTGAGAGTGGGACACGGTCACTTTACCCTGTCGTAAAACGAACAAACTGAACTTATATCGCGTCTTGTCAGTTTCCCGACTCCCTGAAAGACAGGAAAAACGTAAGGTGATCGTTGGCATTACAGGACATACACGAAAACTGGTGACCTAGATAGGGTAGGAAGAGAAACGAAAACGGCGCCAATACCAAAAACATAGAAGAAACCTTTCTGGTGTTCTAAATTTCTACCATAAAAACACGACACAAACAACGGGAAGCGATTGATGGGTGTTACTTATTGGGAGTCAAGTTGATTCATTTTGACATTGGAATTATGATCGAAGCTCGATTTGCGTGAACCGATCATCTAGCTGTTAAGACCACCCGTTGTTGTTGTTTCTTGTTTTTGTTTTGGGGGGATTATAATGGTGGGCACAATAAACAGTTCATCTTGCTGATATACGTAATAGTCACGTGATGGCTCACGTGTGTGGCTGTGCCCAATAGGCGACAGCCAGGAGTCTCTGTGCGAAATTGCAACAAAATGGCTTGTATTCATAGGCTAGCTTCTGAATTATTATATTCAAGGACTTCAAAATTAGAGCAAACTATTCGTTTTAGGCGGATAACTGAATAATTTCATAATCAATAATTTCATAATTTGATGTTTCCTTTTCAGGCACACACTGAACATTTTAAACATAACAACCTTTTATCTCTTGTAAAAAAATACATCAGTGCCGAAGCCAAATATTCCGTTTAAATCACTAGAAACAGGCGAAAGCTTTCGGAGACTTTATTCCATCCTAATATACGAAATTTTGTGTCAATTCTTAAATGTTCAAACCGAGCTGGAAATCTGATGATTTAGGGCTGTTTAGCGAATATTATGTAAACATTGTGGGCAATAAATATAATATAAAGTTGTATTCGAAAGAATCTATACTTTCGCTCATCAAATTCATCACCAAATTATCGAAATAAACAGCTAACTTCATGACCCCATTCTCCAGCCATCACTATTTATTTACATCGCTGTATGTAAATTAGGGTTGAGGGGCAATCTCCTTCATATGACGTCAAATTAGGAAATCGTGTGCATCAACCAGATAAGTTGAATGCTAATATCAACAAAATACAAAATCTCACTGAAGTTGCATCACCAAAAGCTAGAAATTATGCAACAAAGCGCGATGCTAAACAACTAAATAAACCGGAAACTAAAGTCCGTGACGTCAGACCCGGTAGAGATCCTCTGTGATCGTGGAGGCTTATGAATATGCAAATATATACGGAGCCTGAGCGCGCTCATGAAAACATGGACATCGATCGAGAGAAAATCCAACCATTTCGACGGCTAGCTTGGGAATTTGATTCGTGAAACCCTGGCTTATTCCGGATACGACTCTCTTTATATAGGTCACACCGTTCTATTGTAATCTTTCACAAACTCCCACAAAAAGTCGAGATATTTTTACCCGATCTTCATCTTCAAACGACGTGAAAATGTTTCTCGGTATTACGACCCACTTTCGGTAATGGATCGCGAATCGCTGCCCAGAAAAGGGGCGACATGTGGCGGTAATGAAGCGAATGTTGACGGCCGCAGATTATAAGCATTATGATAACTTCTTCAGAAAAGTGCTTAATATCGCCCAGGTGATCGTCTTCACCTTGGCAACGTATTAACAGCCATCGTCTTGGCAACATAATTTAGACGCGGACGAGATAGACCATGGGAGCGATTGCTGAGGTTATAACATGGATATATATATATATATATATATATATATATATATATATATATATATGAAGGAAATTTGGTTTTACTGGTTATGTGTCATTTATAAACGTAACCGAAGCACCATGAAAATAAACTCATTTAGACACCGAAAACTTAAAAACATTCCACTGAAGCTAAGAACACAAAACAGAGCTAGATCTAAGCGAATGCGGATAACCAAAACCAATTAAAAAGGGGGGGAGAGATATGTGGGGGATACGTATTATAGGCCTTCTACCTGGGATACTGTCTACCGAAATAGATAAGAAAATATCCCCCAAAATAATGGTGCTATACGTTACCCTGTCATAGAGCTTAAACACTCTGTCTATATCATGCCTCGTTAGTCGGCTCGCGCCCTGAAAAAAGGTGACACCTCTTAGTAATTGTCGGCGAAACGGGCTAGGTCGACAGGAAATGCGCAATTCGGCTAAGTGACGTCAGATCGGCGTCGGAATGTGGGAATGTCGGATTGTCGAAACGGTGCGCTTTATCTCGTCTTCTCAAGCCGTCAAATTACAGTCGGGCCTAACTAATCCAGACGCGTTGATTGCGAGAGGATATGTCGGAATATATAGTTATGTTGTCTTCGTCATTATTCAAATATTTATTATTATTGGTATTATTACCACCATCATATTTCATCATCATCATCATCATCATCATCATCATCATCATCATCATCATTAATCATTATTATTATTATTATTATTATTATAAAATGTTATATAAAGATTATTCATCAATGAACAGTAAGTGCTACCATACGTAATACCGTAAGTGCTTTGACGTACAATGATTCCGAGCAAAGTCTACAATCCTACACGAGCCCAACGCCCAGAGGAGTATACCACTTATAGCATGGCCCCATAACTCCCGCCATTACAAACCATTCTACGCCTCCATCAAACATTAATCTATAGTTCCTGGTAGTGGGGGGAGGAGGTGGTGTTACTGTCTTGTCTAGTCTTGTGGAGTCTAAACAGCTTGAGGGGGGTGTCGGTGTTATTGTCTTGTCTAATCTTGTGGAGTCTAAACAGCTTGAAGCCTGGGAGATGTTCAGTCCCGTGATGAATTATCCAGATGTTGCATTCACAATTCGCCATTTTCCTTGTGCTGTTTTCTTTCGCTCGCGCGCACTCGCACACACTGACACACACATATACAGAGAGAGAGAGAGAGAGAGAGAGCCCCAACACATACAACTCAAAACACGTAAACATTAAAATATATATATATATATATATATATATATATATATATTCAATGGTTTATGCGTTGTCATATTTATGGATCGGAAAAAATATAAACAATTAATAACCTTTCCATATTAACTTCCGGTGATCAGACGAGTCTAAAAAAACAGACTATTTTCATTCACATTTTTAAAATCTCCATCACCTTGTCCCCGGGATACTATAACATTACCTATGGCTGACAATATAAAGATATAATTCCATATCACATGAAACACGTCACGTGATATCTTGTTGTGCGACTCTAGTTTCGTTTAACGGTAAATACATCTGACGTGACGGTATATTTCAGATGGGTGATGTAGTGGCCGCATTTAAACGCTGGCAGATGTCATCTGGTCAGTCATTTAGCGTTTTTGGGTTGCGCGTCCCATAATTTGTCACCTGGTGTATTTTGCGTCACGTCTCCCGTCGTTTGTCATTTGTCACGTGGCATCCTGTACGACACGGGTAGTTTATAATTCAGCAGATGACATCTTCTAAGTCAGGTGTTCTCGACCAATATGTCACCTTATACTATCCAAGTATTGGTGTTGGGTGATCTTTAAGATTTCTAATTTAAGTTGTAATAACCAACCTTAACCTTTATTTCCCTTTACAATCTATATTCCATTTGAACTATTAACCCCCCCCCCCCCCCGTCATTTTAAAATATCCCTTTATGCGATCTTTTCAAATTTGATATATCTTATAGAGGGTGAACGTTGTTCTTATAAAACCCGTGGTATTACCGTATACTTGCGACATTCAATGGCTATAAACGATCGCTAACTGTCAATCATATTACGGTTAATAACACGTGATGCTTCATTCTGGCTGTTGTTGTTGTTGTTGTTGTTGTTGTTGTTATTGCTGTTGTTGTTATTGTAAGATGCATAGAATTAACACGTTTATTAAGTAATATTTAATAAATTACAAGGAAGTCAAATAAAATGTTTCTAACGCAGGCCTGACAATAGGTGGTTGTTCCCCTCGCCAACATCAGAACCCCCCCCCCTTCTCGACACACACACACACACACACACAAAATATATATATATATATATACACACAAACAGTGTGTGAGTGTGTGTGTGTGTGTGTGTGTGATAGTACAATCAGACACACACACACAATATATATATATATATATATATATATATATATATACACAAACAGTGTGTGAGTGTGTGTGCTGTTGTGTGTGTGTGTGTGTGTGTGTGTGTGTGTGTGTGTGTGATAGGTACAATCAGACACACACACACATATATATATATATATATATATATATATATACACAAACAGTGTGTGTGTGTGTGTGTGTGTGTGTGTGATAGGTACAATCAGACACACACACAATTTATATATATATATATATATATATATATATACACAAACAGTGTGTGTGTGTGTGTGTGCGCGCGCTTCCATAGCAATGAACATTTTATCATATAGATGTGTGTAAATGCCTGTATATATAGTTACTGTTATTCATAACATTTGTTATGTACTCCCGGAAGGGGAAATAAAGAGCATCCATCCATCCATCCATCCATCCACCGTGGGTGATCAATAATAATCTGCTTATTATGTTTCATATTAATATCTTGATTCCTCCCCGTCACTCATTACTTCACTCATTCACTCACTCCATCAATCACTCACTCACTCACCCACTCTCTCACTCACCGATGTACCGTGGCCGTTACAATAGGGCAGTTAATAGAGCATGACATAGGCAAACCTTCAGGTTAAGTTTCGAATCCAAGTCGTTGCTGTGTTTGTGGAAGGGGCGCTTCTTTAGGAAGCCGTTCCTCAGCATATGTCCCAGATTTAAATATCGGCTAGTTTAAACAAAATACTCACTCACTCACTCACTCAATCTACCCCCCCCAACCCACATAATATACTGCAACCATCTTCATTTTGTTGATTCTTCCTAGATTAATATAACCTCGGCCAAGACACATCACGAGATCCCCCCCCCCCCCGATGACTGTCAGCCATATGGTTCTCAAAGCGGTCGATAACACTTAACCCGCCGCTATACACCTGTTGTGTTAGACCGGGCCTCTAGGCCCAGGTGGTACTCATATGTCGGTTTTATGGCGATCGTCTATCTTACGGATCCTGCCGAGCGTAACCGTCGCGGGTCCCCATCGTCGTCACGTGGTCTGTCGTCATAAAGGTCTAACCGTGAGGATGTCTCGGTAGAAAGACACGAAGAAGACACTTTTAGATATGAGAGTGGCTGTCATTGATTGACCAATATCAAGGTCATACGTCGTTTTACGGTCAGTTTTTCCGACAACATTATCCAAAGGCAACGAGGCGAAGTAAAAGATGAAATGGCATTCAGGCATAGGCTGCCGGGATTCGAACCAGGATACTATATATATATGTGTATAACCGCGATACCAGCCCTGTTACGGAAATGTCGCGCATGCATTATTCAGGTACTTCAGATTACGTTCTACTGTTGACATTGTGTCAACTCAGTCCTCCAATGCGATAAACTCACTGACTCACTCACCCACCCACACCCACACACAAGCATACACTTACTCACTCGTCTCAGTGGTGCATCATTTCGCTCAATTCTAGATTAGAGTGAGCCACAGAATCTCTTCCACCCCCTTCATCCTCCACACTGAGGACATAAACTACTTCTACAGTAACAGCCACCCTCGGGGGGGGGGATATTTGGGGGTCATCTTTGCGGAATGTTTCTCCTTTTAAAATTGAAATACAAACGGGGTAGTTCCTCCATCACCACACCACCCCGGATATACAATAACGAACGCAATAAATATAAACATTAAAAAATCCCCCCTACTCACACACACACACACACACACTAAATATATATATATATATATATATATATATATATATATATATATATATATATATATATATATAGAAGAGAGAGAGCGAGAGAGAAAGAAGGAGAGAGAGAGAGAGAGAGAGAGAGAGAGAGAGAGAGAGAGAGAGAGAGAGAGATACATACTACTACAGCTATGGCTCAGTGTTTTATTGAGCCGGATGTTTGTATATGATACTCTGGTATTATCTAGATACAATCCTCTGGTTGTTGAGCTGGTGTACGATCGTACAGTTCAGCTAGTACCTGGAAAATATTACTTTACGCCGAAGCGCTTAGAGCAGACAATTTGCTGATAATTAAGCTAATCATACAGGGGCGGCGCGGCGGGGGAGGGGAGTAATTTCACAGAGAAAACCGACTTTCGGTAATAATAATAATAATTTCTGGCGATCAGAATCAGTGACAAATATCCCAAACCTGAATCGTGCATCGAAACGAAAGAAGACAAAAACAGGGAGATAAGCAACTGTTCGTTGTTCTGTTTGCGGTGCAACCGAAAGAGAAAGAAAACAACAAACGTGCCACCGAAAACAACCAGCCACCAGTGAAATGGGAAAACAGCCGAGTGTAAGAAAATTCGAATTCCTATCCATGCTGATGGAAGGTTTTGTTTACAAGTCGCTGAAACGATCCGGCCATTAACGCCTTCGGTCCGATAGTATTCGGCCGACTGGGGGCGTTGTTTGATCTCTCCGCTATATTGGATGGTGCCGGAAGTGATTATTGACGTCGCCAGGTGACCTTGAATCGTTCGATATCGTTGCTGATTGGGAAACGTCGTTGACAAAGCGTTTCTTCCGCATTCGTCCGAGAACGACGAGCTGATCGGGAAGCGTAACGAGGTGGAAAATACCGGTTTTGTCCCAGACAGGATATTGCCGAGATGTGTTATTGGTCTGGATGGTCTCTTGTAGTAGTGATAGTGGCCGTAAATTAGAGAGATTCTGGGAGTGAGTCAATAAATATAATGATATGATTGACGTAAATATATGTTTATCAATAATAATAATTAATATAATATGTTGTCATCATATTTTACTTGAAACAGAATTTTAATTGGCCATTTATAACCTTACAAGTTTATATATATATATATATATATATATATATATATATATATATATATATATATATATATATATATATTTGTGTGTGTATTATAATCCACGGTTGGTTGAATAAACACAAACAAAATAAACAACTTACTTCAGATTAATAAACAAACAGATATTTGTTACGGGTCAGAAAATTTGCATACGATTTTCGTTGATCCCAAAACTGGATGAAACATCGCCAATTAGACTGAGCTAGTTACTGATCTACAAATGACTGGATTAAGTCAATTACTGATCTACAAATGACTGGATTAAGTCAATTACTGATCTACAAATGACTGGATTAAGTCAGTTACTGATCTACAAATGACTGGATTAAGCCAATTACTGATCTGCAGCCGATTACAATCCGGTGTGAACGAACTGCAGTCTCCTGTAGGCAAAGTATGTTTACCGGACTTGAGCCGTCGACACCGAAAATCGAACTGAGTGCAGTATGCAGAGATATAAATACCGAGAACATTAACAGCTGTGCCACTCCGTATTTGTAAATATATTAAAAAAATCGGCCACGTATCGTAAATATATATTATATTAAATGGGTCGTGTAAGCTCCAAAGTTGGTAAGAACGACCAAGCACTTATCATAGGTAATTAAACCAGGATTTGAACACGGGTACTAGAGTTTTGTTGAACTACCTCTCTACCAGCTCAGCCACGGAGACACACTCATACAGTATTGAGGGAAGAAGGGGCTAAAAATTATGAATCTGAATTAAATAATATCAACTTGTCTAGGCACAAGGCGGAGTCTACGAGTTGGTAATTTAAATACTATGAATATATAAATGCGTTTAATTAGCGGATGGGACACCTTGATTAAAAGGTGTACCTAGGGAGTGGTGCAATTAACATATGTCTTAAATAATTACTACTGGATACATTTTGGTTCACGTATATTCGGATTGTTTTTTTAATACTACATTAATTCGTAATCGGTCGTCCGAGTGGCATAATGGTTAGAACTTGCGGTAGAAAGCTGCAATTTGTGGTTTCGAATCGCACTGATATATAATTTTGTGGGATGCGTTTTTCAAGGGCGTTGTCCTTCGGTCATCTGTCACAGATAGATAAACAAATCAACTGAACATTTAGCACATTTTAGTAAAAGGACAATCACACTCGGCTGTTAGAATACGGAAAGGGGCGTTTTGTTTACATGACCTAGTTATATTACGTCACAGTTGTTGTCGTACGGTTAGTATAATCAATTTAATATTTGTTTATGAATTATGACTCATCACCTAGAAAGATTACGATATACTTATAGGGAAACGAGGATATGTTTCACTGTACTATCTCTCTGTCGCGCGCGCGCGTGCTCTCCCCCCCCCCTCTCTCTCTGCCTTCTGTCTGTCTCTCTCTCCCTCTCTCTCTCTCTGTCTTCCGTCTGTCGTCTGCCTGCCTGCCTACCTATCTGTCTGTCTGTATGTCTGTCTGTCTGTCTCTTTGTCTGTTTGTATGTCTGTCTGCATGGCTACCCGCTTGTCCGTCCGTCCGTTCGTCTCTCAATAACGTTCTATAACAGATGGCTTAGTCATAGTGTTTCCAGTATATTTTACCAGACACGATTATCACAGACCACTGGCGCCAGTCTAAATAGAATATTTACGGCTGAGATGATTCTAACACATGTCACAATTGTTAGACATAAACCAAACCGTATCGTCTACCAATCGAAAATATCACAGCTGGACCTTTAGCCAATCGCTCAGCCCGATTGTTGATACTTGTTTAGATTAGTGTTTTAAGTTTTACAATAAAATTGCCATTGCCACAAAATGGTTAAAATTGCCACCAACCCGACCCCACGCCGACCCCACGCCGCCGTACTTCTGAACAAATTGCCAAAATAGAAATAGCTTTTGATGTTCTCGAACCAGTGCGGCTGAAGAGGGTCTTATTTGTTACTGTAAGGAAGAATGGGCCCGTTCTGGTCTTATACGATACTACGGTGAACTGTTCTCTAAAGCAAGTACCTATATCAAAACAAAAGATCGGCATTAAAGTCTTCCAAAGTCGATAGTCCAATTACGCGTGGGAAGACTTCGTAACTGACTTTAAAGGTTTTCGTGAAAACGGTGAAACGGTGGAATTATGGTAAACGCTAGGCACCGTGCAGGAAAGAAAAACCGTGTGAAAACAGAACTCGTTATAAATATGGAACGGAAAAAAAGTGATATAGTCTTATATGGTCATCAGTTGTGTGAGGGGAAAGCTATTGAAGCATGTTAAAATAAATAACCGGAACTTTATTATCATATAATTTGTGTATATTGCTTAGAATTAATGTAGATAATTACTGTTAAGTATCATCACACATCACACTACTTACGGTAATAATTCTCTAAAATAAATAACAAAATAGTATTTTAAATGTTATATAAAAATCTTATATCTTTATAAGCTAAAAGACAACACGAAATGAACTAATATGACTACTATTACTACTACTATTACAGTACTATATATATATATATATATATATATATATATATATATATATATATATATATATATAGATAGATATATATATGAACGAGCAAATTAATGGTGTATGAAATAATTATGTCTCGGGTATAAATATGATCTTAAAGTAAATAGCAGACGGACGTTCAGACCACACAAAATCAATGGTAATATTTTTCAAAATATTTTATGGATTTAAACGAAAATTTAAATCCTGTTACATATACACTTAAAGGTAATATTTGAAGAAATTAAACTGGGATGGAAATTATTAATAAGTCAATATTGATATTAACTATCAACTGTTACTAGCTAATTTGTTGAAATGTAAGTATTATCTATAATTATGTTTTCATTATACATCAAATCATTGTCAATACTATCTTGAGCGGTGATCTAAAAGTCCGTTTTTCGAATTATTTGAAATGTGCCTACAATTGTATGTCACTTGAAACAAAAAACCGATATTTGAGGGTAAATAGTGATGTGTTATTCCACGACAAAACTATACGTTTTCGTCGTATGGATATCAAAACGTGTGTGTTTATCATTGTGTGGGGGTAGTGTTTTCAAGCTGATCAGGATCGTATGCGATTTTCATTTATTTTTAGGATGTTGACATCCTGTCAAGACTCACCCGAAACACTGGACGACAAAGGAAGTTTTCTTTCACTGGAAGCAATCTGAAACGAGACAAAGACTCCATTGTTTGTAAAGGATGTCGCCATTATTTAGAGTCCTGACGAAACTGGTCGATATGTATTGGCTTTTTTTTTTGTTTCGATTATTAATTATGTGCTCTAACAGACAACGAGATGGACAGAGAGAGATAATTGTTTATCTGTAAATTGAGCAATTGTTTTATCTGTTTGTTTGTATGTTTATTTGTTTGTTTACATTACTTTGTCTTTGTATGTGAGTGTATACATACATATATGTCCGTTTATCTGTCTGTCTGAGTGCGTATATATCCAACTGTCTGTCCATATGCATACTTCTTGCTGTCCTGTTTTTAAGTCTCATATTTGTTTGTTTGTCTGTCTGTCTGTCTGTATGTCTGTCTGTCTGTCTGTATGAATGTTTGTCTGTTGGTTCACACATATGTATATATATATATATATATATATATTTCTGAGTGTGTGCGTGTGCGTGCGTGTGGGTGTAAATGTGAATGTATGTATTCCTCAACCCTTCCACACACTGGGATCAACCCCCCCCTCCCTCCTCCCACCCCCACCCCTATACCCACTCACATAATACTCACTTGGCCATCTCACTAAGTTGTAATTTGCCATCTTTATTTCGATCAAAAAGCTGCAACTGGAAAGAAGAAAGATAGAAAAATCACGTGACATGTTTTGGTCATAAACATATGTCATTGACCGAAAAATATATATTTCTTGAATACTATGTCCACAAACTGTGTCAGACAGAAATGAGGAAAGACAGACAAACAAAAGGCAGAAGGAAGATGACGAACAACCTGATTCACAAACGGGAAGAAGCACCGATAACAGACAAACAGACAAATAGATCATGAAGGTAATTTCATCCGACAGAAAAAATATTTTCGTTCAATAAATAAACTTCCAGCTCCGGAGAGGTCACGTGATATTGTGGCATGATTCATAATTATAAATGCTGCTGGTTACAGATCTAGAGAAATGTTGGATGTCTGGATTGTCAGGATTTCGACGTAACTAGATTCATTTCGCGAATATAATGAGACTCGACTGTAATTAGTAGGAAACGTCACGTGATAATTCGTGTCATCACTGGCAATTATGTATTACTGAGCCGGGAGTATACGTAAGGGAATAATATCAGGCCAGACTGTCAGGGTAAACAATGACGGCTTAACGTCAGTGCAAAACATCGGAGCAAATCACGAAAACCTGTTGTCATGTCAGGCTCTCAGGGAAAACGTGAGGTATCATTTCAGCCCAGGACTTCAAGTCAAAGCAGTGGGGAATAATATCATGGGAAATACGCTAGGGAAACTCGAGGAGGGGGAAAACGTCAGGGCAACACGAGTGGGAGTTAACTGCCAAGGTAAAATGTCAGGATAAGGCTTCATGGAAGAGCATCCAAAAAGTACATCAGTCCATACTGTCATAGCAAGATGCAATAATAAGATAACAGGGCATGGCGCCAGGTGAAAAAAAGTAACGAAGGGAAGACATCCGGAACAGACATCAGGAAAAACATCAGGACAATACTGATGGTGGTTGAGGGGGGATTACCGACGATAGGGCAAGATGTCAGGATCGAGGAAAAATAAATCACGAACAACAAAAGGTATTCAGAGGAAGATATCATAATACGACCTGTTATTGTCTTTATCCCGATAACTTACTCTCCAACTATTAAGACAGCTTCAATTACAACGTCGACTTCCCATTCCAAGAGCGCAACGTGAATTCATCTATAAATGAATTCTCGATGATTTTAGTCGACACCGAAATGTTTAGATGTGAAATGTTGTCAAACACTGAAACATATAAAAAGCTTGTACCCTTTCCAAAACTTGCTACGTGCACGATAATTTGGGATATGGAAAAATCTAAGTATTTTGAGTGATTTTTTGAAGAAAAGGCATTTGACAATAT
>JAODUP010001204.1:52500-95000 GCA_025642065.1 Paralvinella palmiformis | reverse complement strand
TTAAACTCGCAGCAAGTAGAGACACATTTTTAATGTTCTTAAAACCCATTTATTTAAATTGGCGTATTTATAATATTAAACCAGTTTATTATGTTTGAAATGTACTTCAGCTTTATGAACTCAGAATATGTTTTAAATGTAAAGCGCCTTAGAGCAATTAAAGTAGAATAAAGCGCTATACACATAAATATTATTAATATAATATTATATATATATATATATATATATATATATATATATATATATATTATTCGACACAGTCTTAATCCTAGAGAATTAAAATAAATGAATATATTTTCGAAACTATTTGTATATCCTAGGAACCTTAATGCATGCTGTATTTAATATCTCTCTATCTCAGGAACCTAAAATATGTTTATTTTTTGTTCGAAACTACCTACATATTCTAAGGGCATATAATACACGGAGTAATCTAGAAAATATTAACAATTTGCCTGATTAGCCCAAATCAGAACAAATTAATGTCTCCGGTAACAACTCAACTCGATGTTTTTATACAACCAAGTTCATGGACAGTTTGTTAGCCTTGAGTTAGATATGACAATTGTCCCTAAGCTGGAACTGAGAACAATGATCCATAGAAATATGA
This sequence comes from Paralvinella palmiformis, assembly GCA_025642065.1. Lineage (NCBI taxonomy): Eukaryota > Metazoa > Annelida > Polychaeta > Terebellida > Alvinellidae > Paralvinella > Paralvinella palmiformis. The sequence goes on along the minus strand of JAODUP010001204.1, from coordinate 94,390 downwards.
ATAATTACACGAACACTTAATACTATTGACTCTGTCGTAAGCTACAGTCAATTATCGGTATAATGGTCTTCAGGTAACCGGATTACTCTACTTAACCGGATAGTCACGCTTCCGGTTCCGGGCGTGAATTTTGGAAATCGCTTGGCCATTATACCACATTAATACGACAAATTATCTCCCACCCCATGTACAGTAAAACCTCTATAATCCGATCAAACAAGTAACTTCGGATGTCTAACGATCGGAATATAAAGGGTGGCCGCTTCATCCGAGTTGCGGACCAAACCGGGATGCACTGTACGCCCGATGACGTCACAAAGCCGACTCGTGGATAAACGGAAATCGACCTCCCCCATCTTCCCATGTTACACCACTCTACCGGATTACTGTCCTTACTTTCAGCTCATCAGCTTCTATGTAGCCGCTACAATCCTTATCAAACTCTCGCCACACCTGTACAGGTAGATAACATTGAAACTAATTAGTGCCACACGAAATATAACACCACCAACAATGTCTATTGGCGTACAGCTTAATTAGCTATAGTGATCAAAGGGGGAAAATTCCAAATTCATTTCCTATTAGGTGTAAATGAAATTAGCAGTAAAATATATATATATATATATATATATATATATATATATATATATATATATATATTCCACGGTATTAAGTGATTTCCACATTCTTATTAAGCCAATAGTCAGGTATTAATTGCATCTTCAACGTTATATATTGTTTATTTACGATTACGAAATTATATTCGTAATCCAGTAATTTTGTTTACCTTCATGAACTCCACAGACGACTCTAGAGGGTTATCTCTGTGGAACAGAACCAGGAAGGTCTCGTCTGTGGGTAATATCTGGGCCATCTATGTTGGTGGAGGAGTAAAATGGTTAACTTATAGTATAAGGATTTATTGAGCCGTGTGTGTGTGTGTGTGTGTATGTGTGTGTGTGTATGGTGTGTGTGTGTGTGTGTGTATGTGTGTGTGTATGGTGTGTGTGTGTGTATGTGTGTGTGTGTGCATGTGTGTGTGTGCGCGCGCGCGCGCGAACATTAACCCATACACCCCATTCTCTCCCAGTACTCACACTTATATATAGACTATTATAACCTTCTGAACATCGTATACCATAGATTTTGATCTCTAGAGCTAGATAATTGTATCCAGCACAAAAGTTACAGCCACTAACAGCTACTACTACTCCTACTCCTATTATTATTATTATTATTATTATTACTCCTACTGCTACTGCTACTACTAATAATACTACTACTACTAATGTTACTATTACTACTACTACTACTATTATTACTAAAATGTTACTTCTACTACTGCTACTACTACTACTACTACAACTACTAAAATTAATAGTGCTAATGCTATTAATAATTTAAAAAATTATAATATAATAATAATAATAATAATAATAATAATAATAATAATATCAATTAGACTTACATATTTATATATTTAGTACCCTCTCATTTGACGTCATACAGGTAAAATTAATATAAGGTATAATTTGCAAGACAAGAAAAAGGTTAGCTAAAAAAGTGTAATGTATTTAAAACAGCTAATTTAAAATTAGCCACACATTGACACAATTATTAACAGTCTACAAGGTGTGGCAACACTGAAAACTGTCATTTATATTATTATTATTGTTGTTGTAATTAGTGTTGTTGTTGTTGTTGTTGTTTTTGTTGTTGTTGTTGTTGTCATGGTTGTGTGGTTCAATTTCATCACGTTATTGTCATGTAACTTCATGTAAGATTGTACAAGTAATTAAGAGAATTTTGAACTTTTTATGTTTGTTTGTTTTGAGTTTTGTTTATTTATTTATTTTTGTCTGTTTGTTTGCTTGTTTATTTGTTTGTCTGTTTGTTTATTTGTTTGTCTGTTTGTCTGTTTGTTTGTCGGTTTATTTACTTGTTTGACCAGTTATTTTTCCCAATCTTTGTTTGCTTGTATATGTTTTATAAATCGCATAAACATAACACATTTACGCAAATATATATTTTAACAATAGGATTAAAGTAAACAATAATATTACAAGTTTCTCAAATAGCTCCTCATCCATCTTTATAAACGACTAAACGGCTGTCACGTGATCTGACCTATTTTACTCATGACGAACGTTCACCTCACCCTTGCTCCCTGATCGCTTTATTTCCTGACATTTCCAGACAACTAATTTCTCGGCAGGAAATTAGAGGAAATACGCCATTTTGTCACGTGAGAGCGTTCGGTTACCCCGAGGTAATATGGTAGACAGGGTGTCTCATAATGTGTAGATTACCTCTCCCGTCTTTCATTTAGAACATTTGTAACATTTTGTCGTCTGATATCTACACTATGTCAACATTAGGAATGTCATCTGCTGTTGTGAAGGTAATGTTAGATAATGATATATGGGCTATAATTTGGTATTGTATGGTGATAAGTGTTGTACAGGTAATAGGGGTGTATAAATGATGGGGGAGGAGATGGGGGTCTGTACAGATGTTATACAGATCATGCCAGCTATACGGCTGATACCAGTTATAGGTGATACCGGTTATACGGTGATACGAGCTAAACGGTGATACCAACTGTTCGAGTACTGCCACATAAACAAACGATCCCCATCATACATGTGATATCAGTCATACAAGTGATATCAGGCATACAATTGATATCAGTCTTGCAAGTGATGTCAGTCTTGCAAGTGATATCAATCGTACAGATGACATAAATCATACAGGTGATATCAATTATACAGGTGACACCAGCCATACTGGTGATATCAGTTATACAGGTGATATCAGTTGTACAGGTGACTTTAGATATACATGTGATATCAGTAATACAGGTGATGTCTGTTCTATGGGTGACATCAGTCATACAGGTGACATCAGTCATGCAGATGGTATAAATGTGATGTTAGTCGTACAGGTGAAATCAGTCATACAGAAGATGTCATTCATACAGGTGATGTCAGTTATACAGATGATATCAGTCATACAGGTGATGTCAGTTATACAGATGATATCAGTTGTACAGGTAATGCCAGTTATAAAGAAGATATCAGTCATACAGGTGATGTCAGTTATAAAGATGATATCAGTCATACATGTGGTGTCAGTTATAAAGATGATATCAGTCATACAGATGATGTCAGTTATACAGGTGATATCAGTCATCCAGGTAATATCAGTTATAAAGATGATATCAGTCATACATGTGGTGTCAGTTATAAAGATGATATCAGTCATACAGGTGATGTCAGTTATACAGGTGATATCAGTCATACAGGTTATGTCAGTTGTACATATGATATCAGTCATACAGGTGATGTCAGTTGTAAAGATGATATCAGTCATACATGTGGTGTCAGTTATAAAGATGATATCAGTCATACAGGTGATGTCAGTTATACAGATTATATCAGTCATACAGGTGATGTCAGTTATAAAGATGATATCAGTCATACGGGTGATGTCAGTTGTACAGGTAATGCCAGTCATACAGGTGATATCAGTTGTACAGGTGACTTTAGATATACATGTGATATCAGTAATACAGGTGATGTCTGTTCTATGGGTGACATCAGTCATACAGGTGACATCAGTCATGCAGATGACATAAAAGTGATGTTAGTCGTACAGGTGAAATCAGTCATACAGAAGATGTCATTCATACAGGTGATGTCAGTTATACAGATGATATCAGTCATACAGGTGATGTCAGTTATACAGGTGATATCAGTTGTACAGGTAATGCCAGTTATAAAGAAGATATCAGTCATACAGGTGATGTCAGTTGTACATATGATATCAGTCATACAGGTGATGTCAGTTATAAAGATGATATCAGTCATACGGGTGATGTCAGTTGTACATATGATATCAGTCATACAGGTGATGTCAGTTACACAGGTGGTGTCAGTCATACAGATGATGTCAGTTATACAGATATTATCAGATACGCTGTTAATAATAGTTATAAAGTGATACCAGCCATACTCTTGATACGGGCTATATATATTAAACCAGTTATACAGAACATATCAGTTACACGATGCTAACAGTTATATATTTGATACCAGGCATACATGTCATATCAGCCTTTGTTTAGACCAGCTATTCAAGTGATACCAGTTATACAAGTTATATTAGTTATACAATTTATAACAGTTATACAATGGATACCAGCTATACAAATGATACACGTTATACAAGGTACACTAGTTATACAAATGATACTAGTTATACAAGGTACACTAGTTATACAAGTGGTGCCAGTTAAACAAGACTCCTCACTCACCCAAACACCAACCAACTCACTCACTGGCCCACTCACTCACTCATTCACTCGCCCACCCACTGACTCAATCACTCACTCAATCATCGACCAACTCACTCACTGACCTACCCATTCGCTCACTCTCTCATCTACTCACTTATGCACCCACTGGTCCACTCACTCACTGACTCACCCATCCATGCACTTATTCACTCACTCACTCACTCACTGATCCACTCACTCGCTATACGAGTAATACGAGCTCTATAGTGAATAACAGTTTTCCAGGTGTGATATATGACAGCTAGAGATCATCATATTTAGTAATTATTAATAATCCTACCTCCGCTATCTCTATCCTCTCATCACCATTATCATCATAAGCATCCATGAAAGCTGATCTCAGGTGTTCCATGGCTGCTTCTGATATTACCTGGAAATAGGAAAATGAATATGTGGAAATAGGAAAATAAATATGTGGAAATAGGAAAATTAATACCTGGGAATAGGAAAAGGAAAATATCTGGAATTAGGAAAATAAGAAAGCGACATCCGGAAATAGGTTGGTAATGATAATAATAATAATAATTTGTTATGATGTTGTGGTAATGATTAATTAGCGAAATTGTGGTAATACATTATTAGTAAAGCGCCGTATGACGTAATTGTGAGTGTTTCTAGCAGGTCAAGGTTATGGGATATAATGATGATTAAAAGCAGTGATATATGTTGTTAATTAGGGCATAATCACACACACACACACTCACATGCATACATATACGCACGCGCACGCGCTCCTCCTGGAAGTGTTCACACTTACACACACACACACTTATGCGCGCTTGCACAAGGAATATAACCCGACCACATCATAAACAATCATACCACATCATAAACTACAATGATACCATATCATATACGACAATGATACTACATCATAAACCGCAATGTTACCACATCATATACGACAATCATACCACATCATAAACCGCAATGATACCACATAATACACAACAACGATACCACATCATAAACTACAATGATACCATATCATATACGACAATGATACTACATCATAAACCGCAATGTTACCACATCATATACGACAATCATACCGCATCAAACACTGCAATAATACCACATCATATACGACAATGATACTACATCATAATCCGCAATGATATCACATCATATACGACAATGATACTACATCATAAACCGCAATGATACCACATAATATACGACAATCATGCCACATCAAACACCGCAATGATACCACATCATATACCCTTATCAAACCATGTCATATACCAGAGTGCACCCCCCCCCCCAACTTACACCACAATCATCCCACATCATAAACCACAATGATACACATCATAAAGCGCAATGGTAAAACATCATATCCAACAATTATACCACATCAAAAACCACAATCATACCACATTTTACACTGCAATGATACTACATCATATAGCACAAGCACACACAACCACACTACATCATTCAATTAAATTTCATCATATACCACAATAATATCGCATATCACGACCCCATAGCATACGCCAGTATGACGTCACACCATAAAACAGACTGATACAATTATGTCCCCACAAGACGTCAATCTTTAATGCAACCAATTTAACGCCCAACAACGTGGGTACTACAGGTGGTAGTCTTCGCCATACACAAAAACCATGATTCCAGGTTCGAATTACATTTCTATACCGTTAAAGATTTTGACCAATTTTCTTAGACTCTACACGTCTAAGATCATTCAGTGATATTTTCAATATGTTTGCAATATTGTGGTCTAATTAGTCAAATTGACAGATTGACAGAACGATCATAAATACAGATATAAAACATATCATAAGTCATCCATTCTGTATTAATATATTACAATACATTTAAGGTACAATAATCAAGTGTTATATAAGTCCGCAGTTTAATCTCTATATGTGTACACGATCAATATAATCAGATGGGGGTGGAAGAGTAGTGATGGTGGATATTTCTAATAAATTATTACTATAAATAGTTCATAACTTGTATACACTTTTCATGCTAACATGGATGAGTCGACATTTTTTGGCAATTTTTTGGCTTGGAGCTTCTTCTCTATGAAGTGGTGGATCTTAATAATAATAATAACAGTAATAATAATAATAATAATAATAATTACAAAACTTCTATTGGCCAATATCCTCGAAAAGAATCGAGCTCAGTGGCGTGCCTAGTACACGGGTTGGGCAAACTCATAGTCCAGGTACAATGCTAAGTTCATCAACAAATGATTTGATGGAGTGAAAACTTAGGAAGGATAAGCGAGTCTGAAAAGGTGAGTTTTTAAATGCCGATGGAAATACACTATGCTATTTGATGACTTAACATGTTAAGAGAGTGAATTCCAAAGAGTAGGGACAGCAACTAAAAAGGTCCCAGCATCAGTTTTAAGCCTGATACAGATTATTATAGTTTTAAAATGATTCTTCAGATTGAGGAGATACCAACCTAGATGTAATATGGTCGGGTCAAGGTCTTTTGCCCCTAGAGTCTTTTTCACCTAGTTCTTTTCCCTAGTTATTTTGCCCCTTGGTCTTTTGCTCCAAGTCCTTTTTCCCTAGTCACTTTGCCCCTTGATCTCTTGTCCCTTGGTCTTTTACCTCTTTGGTCTTTATCCACTTCAGCAATTGTTCATCTGGTCTTTTGCCCCATGGTCTCTGCCACATAACTTTAAAACTTTAATTTCTACAATTGATCATTCCGGCCTGTCCAATCACCGCCTTTTCCCGGTGGTACTATTCCGGCTCTGCACATGCATCGTGTGCCTTCATTGTCCCCCTCCTACTTCATGGAATGTAAATGAGGTGATGTTGAATGGGGAATATTGAACAAACAATCTTTGTGGGGCATGGTATAGTTCATTTGCTTCATCTAACTGTATGGGCTCTCATCGAAGCTATTCGCAAGGACTATGCAATGGTTGAGTTTGTCATGTTTCTAGATCAACGCGGAGAACCCCACACCACCCCACCCAAAAATAAACCGTGTTCGACACAACACCAAGCATCTACAGGACAGATCGTTTACTTTGTGTTCCATACATCTTACTGACCCCTAATCACTGTCAGATACCCTAAATGCCATTAGACACACAATCCGGTTTAAATAAATTCCTTTTCCAAATTTAATTTATCTGTTCATGCGATCATTAACAACAGTCAATAAAATATGCCATTACAACCTACCATTTAATTTTGTTTGTATTTACCACCTGTAACTTACACCCACCCTCACCAAAATCACAATAATGGAGCAAAGTACCTGAGGAGCAAAGTACCTAAGGGGGGGAAGGAGGGGCAAAAGGCCTGGGGGGAAAGCCCATACCAAATATGGTCAACCACCCACAATGTTGTGAGCCGAGAAATTAATCGCTAAATTGTTTCAAAATGTTCTGAACCTCAAACGAAATTCAAACCGGTCACCTTCGACCCAGTAACCATTCGTTTTAATCAAATCAAAGGGTTATTAGTCAAAGAAAACGATCCACTTCCGGTTTAAGTAGCGGCGAGGAAACGTCTGCATTTCTTAGGTTAAAAACAAATCCAGAATCCAACCATGTTTTCCCGTTTAGCCCGAAATACAGACAAGTCCTTTCCGTTACAACAGATCCAGAGACATTAAATCGAGCTCACTCCAGGTGCGAACAAACTACCTTCCAACGTTCTGTCAACATCCGGACACCCTATAATCCGGAAAGACGTCTGGACACCCGTTACGTCAAATTACGGCATCAGTTGTCACGTATCTCATCGTCGGAAAGATCAAAGGGACATCAAAAGAGCGCCGGCGACACTCGGATGACGCTTCAAAGCACTTCTGACGATTACCCGGTCGTCTTACCGTAAGCTAGATCGCTGACTCGGTGGGTAATTAGAGACAATGAAACGTCAACGTCAAAGAAGAAGAGCCGACGGGCATGTTTTGGAGAAAACTAAAGATAATAAGAAATAGGTTTGTTTGAAGAATTTGTCTTTTCTGTGCCCGAGGGAAGATGCTGGATTTGTGATGAGACTCACAGGTAGATAGATAACCCGTCTGATTGATGGCTATTTGGGGGGGGGGTGGCAAATTGATTGCGTCAATTATGTAACTACTAGCCCACCATTATGTCTGTGTAATTAAATAATAAATTAATTAATCAAATTGTTAATGAATTGTGCAATTAAGTATGATTACCGTTGTTGTTGTTGTTATTGTTATTATAATTGTTCTTGTTATTTCCATTACATGATTAGTAAATAATAAATACACAATAAGGAAAATTATGGATCAAGGTAAGTAAAGGTGTCTTAATGAGATAATATAGAATGTTAAGATAACAATGTCAAATATTCGTCGATTATAAACAATAAATAGACATATGAATAACAAATATAAAATAAATCGTCAATATCAGAACTGGAAAGAGATAATGATGTATCATCATCGAAGGAGATCATCTCAATATTTATAATAATAATAATAATAGTAATAACAATAATAGCTGAAATGTCAGTTATTTTACATGGCTTAGCAACCTCAAATGAGGGAGAGGTATATAGTCTGTAATTTACTACTTCATCACGAGGACTAATTTAGAATTTAGAATAGAAGAGATATTCGGTGGAGAAAACCTTGTCAGTTGTGGGGTTAGATGAAACACCCCTCTTGTTATAATGCCACGACCGGGATTCGAACCTCCGACCACCCACACAACATGACCATAAGTAAGAAAGTCCCACTGGGTCATAGAGTTGATCTATTTGGAAGCGTCATCAACCTATTTATTCGCGGTATACAGAAGGAGAGCGTACTGAACTAAACTGTACTGAAGATTGATCGTGGACTAGATATGTAACATCATTGTGAACAACGCCTGTCGTAAGTTGACGATTTTCTGTACTAACATTTCTTCTTTCACCAGCTGGATTTTATATACCAACGAAACGCCTCAGATATCTGGGGATAGATAAGAGCGGTACTCGTGCACTTAGAAAGGGATATGAAGTTCCATTGTCAACATCATCAATAGTTTTAGAAAAGTATCGGTCCATTAACAGTAAGTCAGATGAGTTGTATGCCATAGACAGAACACGTTTCATTTTTCATTTCGGAATATCATAATTGTTGTGTCGTTTGTTACACTGAAACATGGCTGAAACATGACTGAAACATCTCGCTCTGAGATTTAATCAATAGGTTTCAATGTATTTCGTGATGATTCTACACCTGATTCAGATAAAACCAAAGGAGGGAGGTTTAGTATCTTCATAAATACATCGAGGTGTACAAACTCTTGTACGGAAAAAAAAACCACATTTCTGTACACATAATTTATAAGTGCTCGTTGTGTAAACCCTTTTATTTATCACGGGAGATAACATACATTATCTTCGCAATTGTGTACTTGACTAATGGATACGACAGAGATTCTATAGAACGTTTACAATATGATATATTGTCGGACTATAAGCAACAAAAGCCTGATGCTGATACCATTATCATGCGGTGACATAAATTATGTGATTTTCAACCTTCTACGATATAAATAATATATCAACCGCAACACTAGGATAGACTTTCCCTTAGAATCGTGTTATTCAAATTATCCCAAATCATATGACAAGACTCATGGAAAGTCATCACTCGGAATATCTGACCATCACTATTATTGAATTGTTACAAACAAAAACTACAACAGTCAAAACTAAATGTAAAAGATATCCAAATTTGAGATAGTGATGCGGAAGAGACCTTCAAAGGATGCTTTCAATGTACATAATGTATTGGTTGTTTTAGGGAGGGGGGTGGTTCCTCTTCGAGAAATGTTTCATGAAAATGTTAACTTTATCTCAGATTGTACTAACTTCTGTGCAGATTCTATTACAATCCATGGATTACTAAAAATATCAAAGGTAAAATCCATCATAAAAACAACTCGAAATAGTCTAATGACGGGACTGCTTTGAAACGATGTTAAAAAGGAACTTGATAATAAAATCTGTATCAGCAGAAATGTAAAAGATTAGAAGGTTACCTTAAAGCCATTTGTATCTGTGATGACTAGTTTGGTCTGAATACGATTACTGGGTATAAGACAAAACCCGGTATATCTTTTGACTAATATTTGTGATGATCTAAATACATTTAATGCTCGAGTTTCAACAGTAAAGAGTATTAACAATCTGTACAATATCTGGAGAACAGACTATCGTATGTTTTGTCGGATGTACTCTTTATTCGGTACACCGATGAGCTCATTAAATAAGTCGTAACTTTAAAACGGATTAGAAAACTGGCAATCAAACCGTTTAGATATGATAGTGATGTACCTCACATAAACAATGATAACATGACAGTGATATGACAGTGATGTGCCTCACATAAACAATGATAACATGACAGTGATATGATGACAGTGATGTGCCTTACATAAACAATGATGACATGACAGTGATATGACAGTGATGTGCCTCACATAAACAATGATGACATGACAGTGATATGATGACAGTGATGTGCCTTACATAAACAATGATAACATGACAGTGATATGACAGTGATGTGCCTCACATAAAGAATGATAACATGACAGTGATATGACAGTGATGTGCCTCACATAAACAATGATAACATGACAGTGATATGATGACAGTGATGTGCCTCACATAAACAATGATGACATGACAGTGATATGACAGTGATGTGCCTCACATAAACGAACCAGTCGATAAAAATGTTATTACGAAAGTCAAATCCATCGTGGAAGATCAGTCTCACGTCTTCCATAATCGATATCTCATCACGAGATCGGATAGACTTTGAGCAATATCAACCAGAACAATACCTTATCGATCACCTTTTGTTCCTAACTCGATCCAAATATTTAGCCATTTATCATAATTTAACATCGTAAAGTTCATTGCTATGTAACATCATTGTTATGTAACATCATTGTTATGTGACATCATTGCTATGTAACATCGCTCTTATGTAACATCATGTTTAAATATGTAGACTGCAAAACAATTTCCTTTATGGGCGAATAAAGTATCTTACCTTATCTTATTATTATGTCGCTGCTATAGACACAAAAATACTTGTTTTTGTTTTTTATTCTCTCGGAGAACCATTCACCTGACGGACGCGGGAATAGGATGAAAGGACGAAGAAAGGAGAACCGAAGGGAAGGAAAGTGGATAAAACATGCTGAACGGATTGTTGCACGCGGCGGAACCTGTTCTGGCCACCATCTATCATAAGATGGCAAATATCCATACGGATACGCTGAAACTAATCCTTTGTGAATGTTTTCTGCTGTCAGTGATTACCAACGAATTGGTGATAGAAAGACCACCTCCACTTAAGGATCGTCAAACAATGTTATAAAGAACTGTCTTTGGTGTATATGAGGAGAAATCCGACTGCTACTTAAGACCTCTTATCTCTTTAAGACCCTACAGTCAGTGAGACTGTACCCTGATTTAGAGTATTCCTTACTTAAGACCATTCCATAGATAAGGACATATACTTATTAAAGTCATTTCGATTATTAACACTATTCCCTTCTTCCGATGAACAGCCGTCTTAAGTGTCTTATATATAGTAAAACCTGTGAAGACCAAACACTTGATATAACAGAACCTTCGTTCCGACCGTGTGCCCAAAGCCCTTTGTACCTTTAATGACGATGGCACATTTATATATTGCGCCATATTATTCTCCATGTTAAATATTAGTCATATATCGGAGTCCCACCGGTATTAACATAAGCTAATTTACCTGTGCGTCCAGGGTCGATTTATCACGTATTGTTGTACATAAACTACCCTCATAGCTGGCTCTATCTGTTTTCTGTTTTATAACCTCTATTTTCTGATCATTTTGTACCATTTTGTGGAGTTTTATGTCATATCATTTACCACACGATTCACTATGCTGGCACCATACAGGTGGCGTCGCTTGTCAGGTTACAGGGTATCCATAAATTCAGCAAGCAGCAGACAGTATTTACGACCAGTGCGACGTCTGTCGGCATACGGACAGACTATGCTTGTGGGGTTCTGAACCATAACAGCCCAATAGAAGCTGGTTAGAAATGGGAAGGTTAACCTACGAACCTGTTCTTGTTTGTTTGGGGTCGGAGTTGTTGTTGTGTTGTTGTTGTTGTTGTGTTGTTGTTGTTGTCGTTTGGGTTTGCGTGGGTGGGTTAGATGGTAATCAGTCATTCTTGTGAATGAATAACTCCGGATTGTTGATAAATAACTTACACACTTTAATAAATATGTTTATCCTGATCGATCAACTCTAAGTTATGTGTCAAGAAACATTGATACATTGTGAGTCTGAATAGATAGTACATAAGGATATATGATACTCCGTGAAGTTCACAAGATCCTCAATTGTCACGTGTGTCGCTCACCTTACGCAAGGTAACAAACAAAATGATAGTAAAGGTTCATCCATTCTCTAAAATAATTAAATACTGCCCGCATTTCGCGTTATTCATTGCCAATATCCTGTCTTTTGGAGGGTTGCTGAATGTGTTTCTAAAGTTCCCACAGCTCCCCTATCCACTGGTCCATAACACGGTGCTGCTGGTCACAGCGCATGCGCAACGGATATTCACGAATCCGATGTTTTAACCGATGAACATCGCATCCGTATGAACGAGATGTTTTTATTGATTAGAGACTTCAAAGATACCGAGATAGACTTGACTGTGTTTTGTCAATATCAGTCAGGTAGCTGGTAACATCATCCACGTCGTGATGGTTACTGTAGATCAATTTAATTTAACGAACTGAGAATATGCCAGCTGAAATCGACCGACTATTAGTATGTTTTACATGAAGTACGACGGACTGGTGGGACAGTTGATAAATCAACCAGACCACATTATGGACGCCCAGTTTGTAGAATCGAGTATATTTCGGCCATTGATAGTTTCAGCTTGATAAATGATGTTAATATTAACAATAATAATTTAGATTTAACAAAACGTCTTGATTAGATGATGTCATTTTTCGAGGATATCACCAAAAACTCCAACCCCATCCCATTCACACACCTCACCATACTCTGTCATGCTAATGAGCTTTGTAAGAGTTCCACTTGACGCTTAAAATCCTCTGTTTGTGTTAATTTACCTCTCTCTCTCTCTCTCTCTCTCTCTTGTTTGTTTGTTTTGTTGTTCGGGGAGAATCCCCAGGCTGTCGCTTATTCGGCATAGCCTCTATGTTGGAGTGGTTGAGAAATCTCCTCCCCCACCACTCACAGGGGAGCAATACGGAAAGATGGAGCCTCAGAGGGTCTTTAACGTCCCCCTTTATTTTTAATAATTCAGTGGATATGGCAGCGCCATTTAACGTGGTCATCCACCCACGATGTTGTGAGCCGAGAAATTAATCTCTGGAAAGGTTTCGACTTCTTGTTCGAACCTGTGACCGTTGGCACCAAATGCCGGATGCTTAACCACTAGGCCACTGGAGCTCTCTCTCTCTCTCTCTCTCTCTCTCTCTCTCTTATATATATATATATATATATATATATATATATATATATATATATATATATACATTTTATACGTTTGTCAATTACCACTGGACAACTACCAATAACAACATCACGGTTTTATCGTTTATTTTACGGGCTCAATTTAGAATTTGGTAATAAATGCAATGCGGGATGTTAATTGTTTACCAAATGGCCAGTAGGTGGCGGGTTAGTACGCATGGCCTCACAAGTAGCCCGGTTGAGCACAAACATCTAACATCTGGATTCAAATCTTGGCCGAGCTAGGTATTAGGGTTGTTTCATCTGCGAACCCTGAACGGATGATGGACGAGGTGACCTAATTACGATCAGCTAGAAATTATACCTGACCATAACTGACATTATCTAAGGTGTGACTTCGAATACATTTGTTGGCTAATTAGGACGAGAAGAGATAATACAAGAAGATTAGATAGTAGTATTAATCGACAGTGTTTGATCAGATAGATAATGGAATATAAATGTAAATATTACCGTTTTACAGTCGCTTTGGGGGCACAATGTAAGCTAAATGGGCCGAGCGAATTTAGAGATGAAACATCCTTCTGTCACATCCCGGTGATAGTTAGCGGAACATGTTTTTATATTATTTTAGTTGTGAGTACATTTTCTGGTAGAAGTGTGACGTCAGAGGTTTCGATTTGATCTCAGAGTAACAGAATTGTTGATGATTGTCATTAGTGAGATAAATGATGAACAAAGATGTACTATCGTGGGTAAAACACTTCTTAATTAATAACGGAACTAATTAATGAGTACTAAAGTACTCATAATTTAGTTGCAAAACAATTCATTAACATCAACATGGTGATGATAATGGGAGGGGGAGAGTTGTCAGAATATATCTCGCCATAAATGAGAAACTTTCACTTTGTCGACAATTGACATTAGGATGTATATGTATGTCCTATATGTGCATGCGTGTGTGTATATATATATGTGTGTGTGTGTGTGTGTATGCTTGGTCTGTGTATGTGTGTGTGTGCTTGGTGTGTGTGTGTGTGTGTGTGTGTGTGTGTGTGTGCCTCTCCCCCTCTCCCCTCCTCTCTCTCTCTATTTATAACAACAATCAGGTATTATTATTATTATAAACAGACATTACGCTTTATTTTGGGTGTTCTCGTTTAAAGAAGCAGCTATGTACACGATATAGGCGCCCCCCCTCCCCAGTGACCCCTCTCCCATACCAAGTAAAAATAAAATAAAATGAATCACACCGGGTACGTATGGTACTTGCTCCAAGAAGGCTAACATTCATGCTTCCGGTCTCGGATATGAATTTCAGCCACCGATTAATTGTGTTTAAAAAGTATTTAGACTAATATAGTCTACCTTTAATTAGTCGTCACGTGATGAGCTTTTAAAACGTCATCAGGGACTATAATTTTTCAGCCTCCCGTTTCATTTTACTGTTGGAGTTGGTTCCGTGCGCAATTCGTTTATGTCTTTGTTTTGTCTGCACGCATGTGTGTGCGTGCGCGCTCGCGCGTGTATGTGTGTGTGTGTGTGTGTGTGTGTGTGTGTGTTCGTATTTTTGTTTGATAAGGATAAATCAACTACAACGGCAGCTGTGACACGCCATTTTGTGTTTGTTTGATAGTTTTTATTACTTTCCTATTCATTTTCCGTGTTTTCTTCACATTCTGACAGCAGATGTCACAAACTTTATTTTTTTCTTCAATTTATAAAACGACCGTCATAGTGGAATTAAACGACACAAAAACCCGTAATTATGGTTCAACCTCAGGTATATTTCTCCTACAGGTATAATATCGGACAACAGATTGAATGGGTAAGATCTTAATATTAATTTTAGTATCTCACATAAAATAGCGTGTAATTTGGGTTTTAATTTATTATCTATTATACATCTTATTATATTATCTGCACAACAGCTGATAACAGCTGATAACAGCTGATAATAGTTATAAATTATCTGAATGAGCAGCAATTTAAAGGCCCGGCACAGTATATAGTACAGTGAATATAACCTAGTCTGTAATGTACCGATTAACGAATCATTTAATCCGTCACAGATCTAAATCGGACACATCACGTAACTTGTGTACCATAAAATAGGTCACTGATTGCGGTGTCAGCTTCAGGATCAACTAATGAAGAAATGATATTATTGGATAAATACTAACAGAAAAACGAACAGAAAATAGTTATACCGAAAATATCTACGATGTTCGTTATGGAGAGGTGTACGTTATATAAGATGGTCGTGTGTGTGTGCGTGCATGTTTTCAACAATGTTTTAGCCATTCTCAACGCCATTGCTGTAAATATCTCATGATGTCTTTACTGTCACGAGTATGACCGATATCCTCGCCACAGAAGCCATTATAAGACATACACGGGATTAATTACGCTAACTATAACTCTCCCTTTTAAAGACGCACTGTGCGGCTATATTATCGACATTATGTGCTCTTATTAAACACCGGTACATAATACTTTGACCAATATCTCTGGTCTATGGTCTTCATCTCCTACCACGGACGTGAGTAGTCATCAACCATCGACTCTATGTTAACCCAACTCCATGCTAACTCCACTCCATGTGAACTTAGCTCCATGCTAACTCCACTCCATGTCAACTTAACTCCATGCTAACTCCACTCCATGTCAACTTAACTCCATGCTAACTCCACTCCATGCCAACTCAATCGATGCTAAACCAACTACATGCTGACTTGACTCCCAGTAACTCTACAGTCGGCTAACTCGACTATTTCCTGTCTTAATCGGGGGGGGGGGTTAAACTTAAACCCATTTTGTCGTCAGGACAATAACAAAGAGATCGCGGGCAGTTCTTCAGCACCTACGGGTTCGAATCCATGATGATTTGTGTCTGAAGACGGTTTGGTACTAGATTTCAGCTCCTTCCCTTCGTGGATTTGTTTGACTTGTTGTAAATGGCCTAACGCTTATCCTTCCTAAGTTTCTTAAGTTTCCGCTGCATCCGATCATTTCTTGATGAACTTAGCATCGTACCTGGAGTACGAGTTTGCCCAACACCTGTACTAGGTGCGCCAATGAGCTCGATTATTTTCGAGGATATTGTCCGAATAGACGTTTGCAATTGTTAATTATTATAATTATCAAATCGGTGGAAAATGTCGAGATTTGATTTTTGGATTACAAATATGAAACTGAAATGTAATCCTTTGGGAAAAATGGTGACCTGACCATTGAATGAAAGCAGAAGTAACGAAAACAGCCATCAGTATCTATCAGAATCTATTTAGCAAGATTTAAGAAGCCAACACAATTGGTTGAAATGGGGGACTAGAATGTTTATTAGGGAGAGCAAGGATTAAAGGGATTACCTTTACACGACATTAGTGCTGACTTGTGGCCACTTTTGTTGTCGAAGATGATTCAGACAATTTACTGAGGCGAAGTGATGTAGATTTTGTGCGTAAACTGTGAACCAGAAAAGGTCACTGCACGGATTAGTATAATGCGGATTAATAATAATAATTATTATTATTATTATTATTATTAGAAACCTTAAGTTGAATAGGTGAGTGAGTGGGTGAGTGAGTTGTGTTGGGTTTTTGCACAAAAATAGGATTTAGAATCTAGTGGCATTTTTTGTCTTTCTGCTTACACGCACACGCGAGCGCACGCGTAATCCACGCGTACTGTGAATCTTCCGGGAAAATTTGCAACAAAAATGCAATCTGCAAATCACCGTATAGACCTTCATTACACACGATATCAACCTTCTTATCAAATAATATTGACCTTCCTGTCACATAATGTCAGCTTCCCATTTCCAATATCATCGATTTTTTTGTTTAGGTTGATGACCTTCCTGTTACAACATACTTCTCCCTTCTGTTATCCAATACCGACCTTCCTGTTTCAATAATGTCCACATATTTGTTTTGGGGGGAGGATTACAGAATGTTGGTCTTCTTGTTATACTATTGTTGACCTTCCCTTTATACATCACCAGGAAGCCTTTTAACAGGATTTTACCTTTGCATTCACGCAACATCGAATGGCCGGCAATCACACAGACGGTGTCGACCTTCCCTTTTTGAAGTCTCGACCTTCAGCGTCGCGCAGTCCCGGGTTTCCTTTAAAACATTAAGTCGCACAACGTTGTCATTCCCGTCATATAACATTGACCTTCCCGTCACACAACATTGACCTTCCCGTCACACAACATTGACCTTTTCCGTCTTATGACATCAACCGTCAAAATGCATTTACATTCTCTCAACATTCAGGGTCGGTATCCAGAACGTTCAGGATCTGGTAAGCGGCTAATGGGAGACCCCGATGAAAAAAATTCAATATTGTTCTGGATCAGATATGGTAAAACAGCCAGATTAGGATTTTCCTTGTGTTATCGGTGTCTGGAGCCATCCAAACAGCTCTCATCTGTTACAATGTTATTATTTCTCATATAAAAACGAGAACCTGCCGGGAAAGATTATCTCTCCTTAACGTTCACCTGATGTTCCCCGGGCATAATGCTTTGACATATATTATACTACATTTCTTAGTTTCAAAATACAGTCATACCCCGCTATAAGTCATTAATTCGTTCCAAAGGCTCTGACGTAACCCCGTTTTGGGTGTAAACCGGTCGCAATGCCTTTCGATGATGATTGATGTTTTACGGCCACTTTTGTGCACATGTTAGGCTAACTTGAAAGAATGACCTCCAAAGGTAATGAAGCGAAGTCAAAGATGAAACAACCTTATAGATATGCCCACCCCAAGATTCGATCTCCCGTGGTAGTGATCAGTGGCCTGTCGATGTAAATATTTTATTGTAGACACAGTTATTATGTTTTTTTGTTGTGATTTTATTGTATTTTAAATAGTTTTAGCTTCTTTTAGTGTTAATTTCTTTCTTTCCTGTCCATTCATTATGACGTAGGTGATGTAGTTGAGTGACGTAACGTCGGACGTAATAACGCTCGCTGAACTGAAATTTACTCTAGAAAAAGACGTCATTTGACGTAGGCCGAAATGGTGTAAAGCGGGGTATTACTGCAGACATGAAAATAAATATGGAATATATTTTTATCAGTTCCATTCTTTTGTGGAACAGCATATTAGGACCAGTTGGTTAGTGTTTATCATCTGTTCAGTGGTATTAGGGTAATCATTGATACGTGACGAGTATTTTGGCATATGTTTTCAACACGTGGTATTGTTTTGAGTGAGTGGGTGACCAATAAAACACCTAAGGTCCATGTGGTGTGATATCTGAGGCTCTATAAATAAGGTTTTTTTTAGTAATTAATATCCCTAGTTGTAGTCGGGCGTGCCGACGGAATTTGCTGAAATGTTTGAGTAACTTTCTTGACATCATGATCCGTCATTTTAATGAAGGAATTTATCGACGAGTTCTTGCCATGTGGCGTATGGGTTCCAAACAGAAGGTCATTGCCAAGTTCTTGAGATAGCACAGGGAACAGTCTCAAAAGTGCTTAAGAGAAATCATGAGACGGGCGTACACAGACCTAGAGTTATACCCGGACGTCCTCGTAAGACAACAAAAAGGGAAGACCGTTATCTGCTACATTTGAAATGGGCGTACCAAGTCAGCAAAGACCCTTCGTGCTGAGTGGTTACGGTTCACTAATACCCCTGTATCCAGAACGCTAGTGAATCTGCGATTGATCCGTGCAGGTTACCTCGCCAGAAGACCTCTGAAAAACCTTTTATTGTTACAAAGACATCGACAGGCGCGTATGGATTGGGCTAGAAACCATCTCCGTTGATGACCAGGTCATTGGCAGCATGTCATCTTCAGCAATGAATCCAGATTCCTGCTTTACCGGATAGATGGTCGTATACAGCAGCACGACGCCTATAATGAAGGTTGCATCGTACCTAGAGTGCTGGGGTGCTTTCTACCATGGTGGGAAATGTGACCTTCACCTCGTCGATGGAAACCTGGATCAGTATCAGTACCTCCAGATCCTGGAGGTAATGTTATTGATATTGAGTGAGTGAGTGAGTGAGTGAGTGAGTGAGTGAGTGGGTGGGTGGGTGGTGGTGGAGTGGGTGGGTGGGTGGTGGGTGAGTGAGTGAGTGAGTGAGTGAGTGAGTGAGTGAGTGAGTGAGTGAGTGAGTGAGTGAGTGAGTGAGTGAGTAGAGTGAGTGAGTGAGTGAGTGAGTAGAGTGAGTGAGTGAGTGAGTCAGTCAGTCAGTCAGTCAGTCAGTCAGTCAGTCAGTCAGTCAGTCAGTCAGTCAGTCAGTCAGTCAGTCAGCGAGTCAGTGGTTTTAGTCTATGACAGATGGCCATAGAGCTACTGTCTAGTGGAATATGATGATCAAATGAAGCATCCTATAGTCACTGGTTGTGTGCGTGCGTGCGTGCGTGCGTGTGTGTGTATGTGTGTGTGTGTGTGTGTGTATGTGTGTGTGTGTGTGTGTTTTGCTTCTTTTATCATAAAAATCAATGGATGCCTTCAAAATATTCTAGTTCAATATCTCTACATTGGAGAGTCGTTTCAATATTAAATAAGCTGGAGGGAGAAGGTAACCTTCTAATTAAAGCTATATAATAATCAAGCCAGTCAAACAGTATTTAATTAAGGTTTATACGTCACACAAACGTGGTGATGATGGGTCAATGTGTGGTGATGTTGGGTGAATGTGAATGCGACTGTTTCGTGGCCACTTTTGTGGATGTGGTAGACTGTATATGCCGCGAGTCTTCCAAATGGACTGATTCCAAACGTATGATGCAATACCCAGCCACAAGAAATAAATAAATAATAAAATTTAAGAAAGACAGAAGGAAAAAGTCGACAATCACGAAATAGAACCTCAAGGTAGAGAGATATACAGGTTGTCGTCGACTTACGACCTTGATGGGTTACGTAAGTTGATTAATGGTACATAGAAACCATACACCCACATACACATACATAGCAATACACACACAGTTGATTCTGTCTGTGGCCTTTTCGAAGAGTGGTTCCGAGAGGGGTTATTGTGTCATCTTTGCCAAATATCGCGTAGTGCCACAGCTTGTTTACAAGCGTTCTAACCAGTTGACAGACAAAATGTCAGATTCCGCCGAAGGTTTTGACATTCTCAGAGATATCAAGTTCTACAGCTTTGAACCAATCTCGGAAAAGGCCACAGACAGAATCAATTGTGAGGAATTAGCTTCAGTAAGTGTATACATGGACCCAGAACAGCCACCTGCGCTGACATCTAGCCCAGGTCCAAAACAAAAGTTGGTGTGTATTTGTTTGTGTTGGTCTAAATTTAATTGATAAGTCAACACATTGGGCCTGAATGCGAGTATTTCCCTCTTCCTATGACATAACTTCATTTAATATAAAGTGGTATTTGTCTGTATACGGGAGCCCGGTGGATGTATGGGACTCTCCCATATGTGGCCTATGCTAGTCTATATATAGATGTGCCGCATTCGGTGTGTCTTTTTAGCCATTTTTTTTTCATTTTCGAGGGGTCGGGTTTTGATGACACTAACACGTCGGATATAATCATTGGTATTTGATGTATGCTTCTTTGCACAATTGTATGCGACACGATACACCATTTTATATGTTTAATAAAGACAATATGTAACACGTAACACAGGTTAAACAAGGCCACTTGGAGTGTTTGGGAATCTTTGTTTGGCAAAGATTGACGTCACATTCCGAAGTTTTCCGAAGATTCTCGATTAGAGTTTCCGCCATGTGAGATGTGTCTCAGGGATAAGAACCTCACTCACCCATGAGAACGACCTACACATTCTGGCACCAAAGTCAACACCCCAATAACTTATTATAGGGCAAATAACCCCCAACAACAATAATAACAACAACAATCCAATCCCGTCCATAGCCATGGACTCGACTTACGGCTCAGAGTAAGACACGCGAATAACCAGTTATTGATTACTGGATGGGTCAGAACCACGAACCCTCGTGTTTATATGTGAGCAAATTACCGCTAATATACAACAGTCACGTGACAGATGTTGATCTGACATATATAAGCCGGAAGAGAGATATACCGCCCGATATTTAGCTGTTGGAGCCAATGAGCATTAGTGTCGTGGTTCATTTGTGTTGTACTTGACATAAATAACTTGGTTTAGACTAATCACTGGCATAAAATCGATAATTAATCGGTCTCGATTTAGCTATTATAAATACTGGAAACGTACTGGACAAATACAAGGTGAGCTCCGGTGGCCTAGTGGTTAAGTACCCGGCACTTGGTGCAAACGGTCACAGGTACGAACCCAGGAAGAAATTGAAACTTTTCCAGAGATTAATTTCTCGGCTCACAACACCGTGGGTGGCTGACCACGTTAAATGGCGCTGCCGTCTCCACTGAATTATTAAAAATAAAGGGGGACGTTAAAAACCCCCTGAGGACGTAAAACACTCTGGCAGTGACCACCCTCAGGGTATTTCGGCTCCATCTTTCCGTATTGGTCCCCTGTGAGTGGTGGGGGAGGATATATAATAATGAATAATGCATGATAAGTCTATGATCTGTTTGTATTTTTGCTTATTTGTTTGTTGTACTTTGCAGCAGTGCCTGACTTTAGTTCGATGCCGTTTAACATTACTAGCAGTTGGAAATTTGGAAATACTTTATCGGGGTGCATCCGTGGTCTAATTAGTAGCGCGTTTTACCACAGGTCACAACCACCCGAGTTCGAATCTTGGCGTGG
This sequence comes from Paralvinella palmiformis, assembly GCA_025642065.1. NCBI lineage: Eukaryota > Metazoa > Annelida > Polychaeta > Terebellida > Alvinellidae > Paralvinella > Paralvinella palmiformis. Next base: position 71,810 of record JAODUP010001204.1, on the reverse strand, counting down.
GCATTTCTGAAAGGTGTTTCATCTTTGACTTCGCTTCATTACCTTTGGAGGTCTATCGTCCCATTTAACCTACCATGTGCACAAAAGTGGCTGTAAAACACCAATCATCATCACCAACGTAATTTATCAATCCTACACATCAGAAGCTATAGACGACCGTCAACAGTAGTGTGCCGTGATGTTATGTAATGTCACATCCTCTCGTAGATCACATCTGATTAGAACATCCCCATCAATTTCCAAATATCTCCTACACCATCAATTAGGTCATGACGTGACGTCATCAGGGAACTCCCACGGTCCCTTAATTACCGCCAGAAACCAGTGACCGCGAAGGGGGTGATCTGTTTATTCATCGATTCTCGAACCTGACGAGGCGATGACGACACATCTTAGATACAATTCACCGGGAAGGTGTCCCATCGTTTCTTGTCTCTTCAGCAGCCCGATTTACGGTTCTGATGTAGGAGAGCTGTCACGTCGAGAGCTTCGAAACAGTCCCCGAACAGCTTCATCGAGATTGACTCAAGTCAGCCAATCGTGTTAACTGTCACCTGTCACGTGATATCTTTTTGCCATTTACGTGACCTATATATCACCGGTGCTATTTTCCGTCAGACTGTGGGGAGCGTCTTTGTAATGTGATGTGTGCGTTGGTTCTCTATAAAAGACGAATACTTCGTTGTGAAATTTACTCACTGTGAAGTGATGGAGGGATTCATACGGAGGAGGGGGGGGTGGATGTTAGCAGATAAAAAACATTTATGCAATATCAGCAAATGTTCTCTGTTTATATGCAAACATGTATGCGCACACATGGCCAAACATGTGTGTGTGAGAGTGTGCGTGCGTGCGTGCGTGCCCGCGCGCGCATGTGCATATATATATATATATATATATATATATATATATATATATATAATGGAAATGCAGATAATTTGAAATCCTGAATACAACCTTTGGACGATTCATCAGGAGAAATACTGTTCAGTTTACCGTAGACCATTGGCATAGTTAAGTCGTTCAGTGCCTTGGAACATTTGGGTAATGCATTTATGAAATTATATATATATATATATATATATATATATATATATATATATATATATATATTCTAATAAAGGTAATTTTATCGATATCATAATCCAAATCAATAATAATACAATTCGCTGATAATATCTGACTGGTCTGAGTCTATTTAGATACAACAGCTGGCTTAGTTAGGTACTAGAACATTAGTAATGAGATAATGGGATATATATGTGCGCACACACACACAGACACACACACACACACACACACACATACATACACACACATACATACACACACACACACACATACACACACACAAACATACATATACGCACACACAAGCATACACACAAGCACACGCACACACACACAGAGAGAGAGATACATACACACACAAACATACACGCATACACAAGCATACACACATACATAGATACATACACACACACACACACACACATACATATATATATATATATATATATATATATATATATATATATATGTCACACATATCAACACTCGTGTGTTCGTGGTGGTAGATGCAGCTGTATTGTTGTTATTACACTATACTATATAAATCAGCATTATATCATACAGTCGTAAAATATAAACAAGTAATTTTATTAATATAGTCCAACCCCGAGTAATATTGATATTAGTAATCTAAGATAGGCAATCAGTCAGACGTAGGTAATTATATGTGTACCTGAGTATAGGCAAATGTCTCTTTGAAGTATCGTAGTTACCTGTGGTTTTAAATAACAAATACTATTAAGTGTACGAACAGCCTGGGGACAGATTGGTGGGTGGGTATTCAGGAGGTACAAAAGACTGTCGACGTGAGTAGGCCCTGAAGAGTCGCCCAGAAGAAACAACCACCTATAGCTACATAGACTGTGAAGTCTGGATCTCTTTGCCGGTTTTAAAAGCGAATGAATGATTGTTTCGATTAAACTAGCTGCGCTGGTTTACAGCTGGCACATATGGGTTCAAATCCGATTCATATCTGTGTTTGTGGGGTGTTTCTTTCGATAGTCGCCTATCGGTCATATCACCCAGGTGTGAACGGCTCTAGCGCAGAACAAACCACCCACTCACTCACTCACTAACCTGGGATGAGTGACTAATCAACGAGGTTTTCCGATGAAACATCTCACAGACACACGCATACATCAGTGGGATTCGAACCTTGACCCACCAATATTTAGCCTAATCATAAAACAAAACAAAAAATCTAACCTCAGCTCCCAGATCTGACGCGTTCACACTCGAAATGAATTCTCTGAGGAAATTATCCAATTCTGAGCCTTCGATGTAACCATTTCCTGAAATGAGAACATCAGAATATACAAAAACTGATGAGGTAGAAGGAAAAAGTATGGGCGAACAGTACCAGACGCGTGATTAGGATGCGAGAGATGATGAGGATACAGAGAGAGGATGAGGATACAGAGAGAGGATGAGGATACAGAGAGAGGATGAGGATACAGAGAGAGGATGAGGAAATAAATATTTCTTCGTTCAAATAAAACTAAAAAGCAAATAGAATGAAGCACATAAAGATCTGGTTATTTAGAACAGAATACACAATAAAGAGAATGAGGTACAATAAAGATGTGTTGATCCAGAACAGAATACACAATAAAGAGAATGAGGTACAATAAAGATGTGTTGATCCAGAACAGAATACACAATAAAGAGAATGAGGTACAATAAAGATGTGTTGATCCAGAACAGAATACACAATAAAGAGAATGAGGTACAATAAAGATGTGTTGATCCAGAACAGAATACACAATAAAGAGAATGAGGTACAATAAAGATGTGTTGATCCAGAACAGAATACACAATAAAGAGAATGAGGTACAATAAAGATGTGTTGATCCAGAACAGAATACACAATAAAGAGAATGAGGTACAATAAAGATGTGTTGATCCAGAACAGAATACACAATAAAGAGAATGAGGTACAATAAAGATGTGTTGATCCAGAACAGAATACACAATAAAGAGAATGAGGTACAATAAAGATGTGTTGATCCAGAACAGAATACACAATAAAGAGAATGAGGTACAATAAAGATGTGTTGATCCAGAACAGAATACACAATAAAGAGAATGAGGTACAATAAAGATGTGTTGATCCAGAACAGAATACACAATAAAGAGAATGAGGTACAATAAAGATGTGTTGATCCAGAACAGAATACACAATAAAAAGAATGAGGTACAATAAAGATGTGTTGATCCAGAACAGAATACACAATAAAGGGAATGATGTACAAGAAAGATGTGTTGATCCAGAACATAATACACAGTAAAGAGAATGAGGTACAATGAAGATGTATTGATCAAGAACAGAATACACAGTAAAGAGAATGAGGTACAATGAAGATGTATTGATCAAGAACAGAATACACAGTAAAGAGAATGAGGTACAATGAAGATGTATTGATCAAGAACAGAATACACAATAAAGAGAATGAGGTACAAGAAAAATGTGTTGATCAAGAACAGAATACACTGTAAAGAAAATGAGGTACAAGAAAGATGTGTTGATCCAGAACAGAATACACAGTAAAGAGAATGAGGTACAATGAAGATGTATTGATCCAGAACAGAATACACAGTAAAAATAATGAGGTACAATTAAGATGTATTGATCAAGAATATGATAGACAGTAAAAATAATGAAGTACAATAAAGATGTATTGATCCAGAACAGAATACACAGTAAAAATAATGAGGTACAATAAAGATGTATTGATCCAGAACAGAATACACAGTAAAAATAATGAGGTACAATAAAGGTTTATTGATTTATAATAAACGTCATTGAGAAATGACATATTTTTGTTATAACTCGTTGTCTAATAATGATACCCCGCTGTTTCTCACTTCTTCATTTATCCTGCGCCCTCTCTCTCTCTCTCTCTCTCTCTTTCTCTCTCTCTCTCTCTCTCTATATATATATATATATATATATATATATATATTACTACTAATACTACTATAATTCGGAAACTCTTTCAAGAAACCCCCCTATTCTAATTACAGATATATTATAGTTCAGCGACCCAGCCTAAAACAGTTATAAGCCAGCTGACCAAATCCCCGCCTTTCGTTTACAGCTGTATCCCTTTTCGGAGTTCCTTTCCAAATCAGTTCCTATCGTCGCCAGCTGCGATAATTCGAGCGTGGATACAGTATGTTGGCACACTTGACAACATGAACGCTTTATACAAAAGTATAAAACATTCGAGTATTATGGTCTCGTCGTACTCAAGTTTTCCATTTTCTAACTCTTTCTGGACGACACGAACCGAGAAACGAAATGAAGTACTAAAGAGAATCATTACTCCATTGTCGCAATCGGTAAAAGGATGAACGTGAGTTGTGCCTTCTCTTTTACGATGATCCAGACATTTGCGGAACTACGAGACGTTGAAATATAGCACATCGCTTCAGGAATCCCATTCTCGGTGTCACTTTGCTGAATCTACCGGAATGCCATCAGGGGCGTTTGGGCCATTTCTAATTTTGATACGTCTGACCAATATGGAAGCAATTCTGCCAAACTGGGTGCGTTTCCATGGACTAGCTGGTAACGTGTTTGACCACAAACGTCTGGCACCAGAGTTAAAATTTTGGCCTGTTTGTGTTTGGTCGATGTTTCATCTGTCACTTGAACTCACTTTGTTTCATTTTGGTCAATTGGCTGTTTAAGCTTACTGTGTGCTTATAAGTGGCTGTAAATTGCAATATTTATTCATATACACCGTAACCCATCCACACATATACGTGACTATATATATTGTCTCATACACTGTGATATACTGGTGTATACACTGTCAAAGACAACATGGTATATACACTGCCATAAATACCGTACTATCATCATTGTATCATATACAACGTGCCATATATACTGCCATATACACTCCAATATAAACCATGCCGTATACACTGTCATATACATTACCGTATACACCATACCCTATATACTGCCATATACACTGTAATATACATCATGCAATATACACTGCAACGCCATACATCATACACGGTAATATGCACCATACTATATACATTGCCTTATACACTATCATATATATATATATATATATATATATATATAACGGTAGTCTACACCATGCCTTATAGAGTACCATATACACCGTGCCATATATATACTGTCATATAAGCGGTTGTATACATCATGTCATATACACTGCCATATACACCTTGCCATAAATATTATCGTAGAAAATCGGAAGCAGGCATTGATTCCCTCGACACGACACGAACAGCTCTGAACATCTTCATCAACTTATGAAAATTTGATTTATTCAAAAACAAAACAAAAAGTCCCTCAGCTCAAGCAAGAGGCACAATTTTTCCGAACAATGCATCCTTCGGGATGTTCCTGCTTTATAAAGGCGCCATTGGTCTTGATGCTCTGAATTAGGGAATGGGCCATTATATAATTTCTCCATTCATCATTCCTTTCACTTCCCACAACAATTGGCTGAGCTACGGCTAGGCCGTGCCCCAACAGCGTATTCCCCGTTCATCCCATTTATTCCCGCAGTTTTCCTTTCGACTCGGCCCTTCGACGTGACTAACTAATTGCGTGTCAGCGACGACAGTTAGTACAAAGAGAAATTCGAATAAAAACCAATCGAGGACAACAGCGCCGCGGCTCTCGCGGTACTTCAAGCGGTCCGCATGCGCAAGTCGCATAAAGTACGCTTGTCGACTACGTATCGGAAAACCGGTTCGCTGATTGGTTGTCTGAAACGTGATGCCGCACATTTAGTTCGGGATGAGAAAAGATTCTTTAAACGTCCTGAAAATCGCCATCTTTATAAATATGATTCCTCCGAAATCTTCTCAAATTGCCGAACTTTGTACTTCTCCGTATTTCCCTAATTTTATTCAGCTTCTAATTCTGATATGAGGGAACCGCTTAAAAACACGACTTTGGACCGGTCCATTTCGTTGACCCGACGAAATATGATGTTTATGTGCCCCAAGAAGTGATTATTTGCTTCCAGCTGTGAAATATTAATAAAAAAGATTTCGTCAAAAGGGAATTCGATTCACATAAAAGGAATGTCCGGATCTCTGGACACTTCCACCTGTCACTGAGTTATTTGCACACTCCTGCACCTTTTAAGTGGTCATTATTACACGAAATAGTTATTTTAGTTAATAGCAACATCTATAGTACAAATATAAATAAGAAGTTTAAATTACCCTAATACTACCCATCAGTCACGTGACCTTTATGGTATTCATACGTAAGCGACTACACTTTGCCCACAAATTGTAAACGTTTATGTTTTATGGCCACTTTTGTGCACAAGGTAAAGAGATACGTAGTACATTAATTAGACATCATAGACAATAATTACCATGTCATCGATCCTGTCTGTAATACCTGATCAAGGTAACACTAATTATCATTGTCATAAGAACATATAACACTAACAAGGTGTGTTCTAGAACACCAGGTGGGTGCTACCGTATGGTAGTTGGTGATAAACCTTCGACTCGTGGGATCGAATCCCGGTGTGGCCTGTATCTGTGAAATATTTCATTCCATACTTAAAATAATATTTGGCCTCGTTATATTTATGCTCAGGAAGAATCCCTCTCTGCTTCGTACATCTCTCAGACGAATCCAGCTCTCAGGTTAGTAATAATAATAATAATAATAATAATAATAATGTGCATAACTTTAATGTAAGTGATGCTGTTTTACGGCCAGGTTTGTGTGCAGTGGGCCGAGTGACTTCCAACGGTAACGAGGGGAAGTGAAAGATGAAACACCTTTCTGACATAGTCCGGACGGGGTTTGAACCCAGATGATATAGAAATGTGGCCAACCGCGCTACCAGTTAGGCCACGAAGGTGCCTTTTCGCCAACAAAACAAAGAGTGGAGTAATATAAATAAATAACGTATGAAAGATTTTCTTTTTGAGGGAAATCAACCTGTTTCTAAACTATCCGGGCTTCAGGATCCTCCCTCTTTATATCCGAGTGGGTCAACATTATTTCCGTAAAATACCTTGAACTTCTAAATGATCATCCTAAATTGCTGTTTCAGTTTCTAATACACAAATACAAAGATTCAGTTTGTCTATACATGTATTATACGTTTTAGTCACGTGATCCTGAATGAGCCAGGTTTGTTTTTTTATGTTTATCATTCAGCGCTCCTAGGGTTCTCAAACATAACAAAGACATTGTTTACAAATAACATAGACACAGAAGATTATTATGGTATTCCAATCATTTGACATTATCTAGCATAACCTGTGTAATCGTGCCAACGTGACAGCAACCGTTAGTCATAATGAGAAAAGACAGAATATAATATTAATATTCACGAGTTAATTACTATGGCATGTGTATATCAAATTCTTCCAATAATATTATAATAAATGAAAGAGTAATTTAGTGCAATGTATATCTTTGACCTGGAAAAGTAGCCAGCTTCGGGGTATGTCGATGAAATGTTGTTTTATCAAAGACAAAAGGGGATCCCCCTTTTTTTAAACCTTTTTTTATATATATATATATATATATATATATATATATATATATATAAAAGAGAGAAGAGAGGAGGAGTTGACCCATCTGATGTTCAGCGTTGCCATCCTTCCTAGTTTAGTGCCGTCTTCATCCGCCAGATGGCACTGTTCTCATTGCCTCACTAAATATCCGAACCGACTCACTACCCCGACAGATGACAGGTTCATTTTAAGCCTTATACTTATCGTATCGTATTATGTCTGACATCTGGCGGCCACATGGACTATTAATAACGTGGGCTCTAATAGTATTATGTCTGTCAATAAATGTGCTCTAAGTGTACTCTACTCTTGATAACAGAGATGATAACAAATAATAATAATAATAATAAGTCATCACTCATGCCGAGTGATGAGATGTAATAACCTATTATTATTATATTTTTCTAAGTAGTTATCTGAGATATTTACCTGAGCTCTGCTAAATGAAATACTAGCATCTATAAGGAAGAATTTTATATTATGAATGAAACTGTATACAATAAGTTAAAGATACCGAAACTAGTCCTGCTATTTGGGACGAATATGCAGACATGCCCCTTTTTTTTTTTTTTTTATATATATATAAAATAGCAAGGTTTAAATTTTTCATTATTCAGGGTTAGACGAGCTTGAAACAAAACTGATAATGATGTCATTAAAAGGATAACAAAATATACACGTAATTAGCTGACATTGTGGAAAATAATCAGTTCTGAGACATCATCATCAACATCAAATATTATAGTCAATAAACGAGTCAAAACATTGTTACTCATGTCCGCTTACTATTAGCCCGCTACCAATACATGTGGACACTGCCTTAATCCAGGTTAGCTACTCTAAAGTCTTCATAAGATATTCGGACTGAGGCATACTATGTCTCTCCCCAGCTAGGTTATTTGGCTGCACTTTGTAAACTGCCCTCATATGTCACGCCCATAGGAAGCACCTAAAACATACCATTTGATACCAGAGCTCGCAACAAACAACACGTGCGTGTGGTTCAATGGTGACTTGCTACATACATATCATAAACTATTTTGACACCTCAGTTTACATTCAACAGTAATTTTCTGTGGTCCAAAAGAAACCTGTATATAAAGCATTTCGACCCTCAGATGCTGACCTCAGCTTTATTTCTGGGTTCGAATAACTGAATAAATCCTACCTATATGAACCATGTATCAATACATGTCCGACTGGTCTGGCGTCGAAGTTCTTCTCTAACCAAATGAAAATTAAGCCCATAAAAGCCTCAGCGTGTTAGCAACATTACAGTTTGTTCATAACAAAGAGAATGTACACTAACTCAGTATGGACTCCTGGGGGTTTAACTAAAAAAAAAAAAAGTAACAAACCGCACAATGGATTATTACTGGGCTAAAGAAAAATCGTTCAAACGTGGAAATACTATGATTTACTCGAACCTAACAGCTTATCCTCATACGTTTCCGTTCATCACTAAGTGATCTTTCTATCTATCTATCTGTCTAACCATCTATCTATCAATCTAACTAACTATATGTCTGTCTGTCTATTTACCTACCTGTCTGTCTATATGTCTACATATCTATATATCTATCTATATAGTTAGTTAGACAAATACCTGGCGAAAACAACAACCATATTCCATCATTATAAATATTATTATAAGATAATATTTCTCATTTGATAATCTCAGATGTGTCATCTCAGTGCAGTTCTTATTGTCCTATGGCCCATCTGTATTTGGCACATGTCCAAATATCAGTCCATAACCGAATATCAGTCTTATATTAGAAGAGGGAATGTTATTACGTATAACATGCGAAATATAACAGAAATACGAGGACCCCCCCCCCAAATAACACATACACGCGCACGCATAAACATATACACATACGTTTTCGACCACACACACACACACACACACACACACATAATATATATATATATATATATATATATATATATATATATATATATATATATATATGATGATGATGATGATTGGTTTTTACGGCCGCTTTTGTGCACATGATAGGCTAAATGGGCCGAGCGACTTCAAAGATAATGAAGCGAAGTCAAGATAAAACACCCTTCAGATATGTCACGCCGAGTTTCGAATTAGATGGTAGTGATATATGATCCAACGCGCTATCAATTAGACCACGGAGGCGCCCTATATATATATATATATATATATATATATATATATATATATATATATATATATATATATACAGAACAACACACACACTGCTTCACACCAGTATTGACTCTATTCGGGGCATAATTTTCGTAATGCGGGACAAAGACCATTATCCGGTTGGTGGGTTCGAAACGTGAAACTTCCGATTATGTTATCATTACGTTACCGCCGAGCCACCCAGTTTCTGGCAATGAACCTTTTTTGATAAAAATAAACAAATTATAATTGACAGCTCTCAGAGCTTTTTTTGTTGTTTTGTTTGCTCTCTCTCTCTCTCCCTCTCTCCCTCACTGTTTATATATATGTGTTTGTGTGTATAATTGTGTGTGTGCGTTTTTTTATAGTTTTTTTTTTACGGTACATATTAAGAGGCAACAGGCACAGAGCATCAACATATCTAAACATCCTTCGAAACCTACCTCCATAAATCTAAATACAACTATACATACATTAATCTAAAAATAAAATGTTCCATACCTCCACATATTGATAAATGTGTGCGTATACCTAAGCATGTGTCTGGTCTACTCATCAGCCTGTGGGAACCAGCTAATTCGCTTTTCGTACGCGACAAATATGTCACGCCCACTGGAAAGCGGCTACATGCAGACTACGTACAAAAAGCGGAAGCACGTAAACATACCATTTGATACCAGAGCTCGCAACAAACAACACGTGTGGTTCAATGGTGACTTGCTACATACATATCATAAACTATTTTGACACCACAGTTTACATTCAACAGTAATTTTCTGTGGTCAAAAAGAAACCTGTATATCAAACATTTCGACACCTCAGATGCTGACCTCAGCTTTATTCTGGGTTCGAATAACTGAATAAATCCTACCTATATGAACCATATATATCGGTACACGTCCGACTGGTCTGGCGTCGAAGTTCTTCTCTAACCTAAGTGGAAATTCAAGCCTTTTATATACCCTCAGCGTGTTAACAAACATTACAGTTTGATCACCTTAACATCGGGACAACGCGTTGACGTCATAAATCATCTTCCGTGAACTAATACAGAAACAATCAAAAACTGAATGACCCATCTCAAACCATTGTGCGAGTCACTTGGCGAGTCATTGATCGAATCACTTGGCGAGTCATTGTGCGAATCGCTGGGCGAGTAATTGTACGAGTCATTAGGCGAACCAAGTTGTCAACATCGGGTTAAAAGAGAGGGGGGGATATGAAAAGCTCGCCCAATCCTGATTGAGCGCCCGAGGGCTAATGACTCATCAGTTCGGCACATGGATCGTTATCGCTCCAGAAGCGACATCGATAAACTGCCGCTAGATCCAGAACGACTTCTTCGTCGGATGTTTCGGCCTTTCCTCCCCAAAACTGGATCGATCGACCGATTGTTGATATACAGGTTCTCATGTGACAGTCATAACAATGACATCAGCGGCAGCAACAACAATAACAATAACATCAGCGGCAGCAACAACAATAACAATAACATCAGCGGCAGCAACAACAATAACAATAACATCAGCGGCAGCAACAACAATAACAATAACATCAGCGGCAGCAACAACAATAACAATAACATCAGCGGCAGCAACAACAATAACATCAGCGGCAGCAACAACAATAACAATAACATCAATTATTATTATTAAATAAATAAATAAATACAAACATGGATTCATTAAGAGTCTATTAATATCAAGAGCTATTCAAAGTCTCTGTATATTTAATGTTAGGACATTATGTATCCAGAACTTAATTAGGATTAAAATCTTTCAACTGATCGTCAGTTTCACCAACCAACAGTTTGACAAGTCGAAATATTTGTGTAATAATGTGGGCAAGTAGAGGTCTTAAATTAATTTAAGAGATGACACACTTCCGGTTTGATAGGGGCCTGTCCGTGGCCAAACTAGTAGTGCCGTTGGTCACGAATTCGCTCCACCTCCGATTTCGAGGTTCGGTTATGTCTGGAAGTGAGTCGGTCCCTTTAACCCAAACTGGCTGTAAAACGACAACATTACCTACGTCTCCTCCCATAACTTGGACCCGTTCGCTTAAAACGCACCTCGGCCGCATAATTCGAATCGTGACAGAACCGCTCGTCATAATATCTGACCAGACGTCGATGGCCATTGTCGACTCTTTTAATGGCCAATATTAGGGAGGTAAACAGGTGGATGTGAGGCTAGACATCAGGTGTCTAAAACTGATCGATAACCGTTCGATCTTTCGTGAAACAGTGAACCATATTCTGAGAAAATCGTGACTATAGGGGACCTGCTCATCCAGACACGGATTATTCACATTTCTCTTATCCTTATGATCCAGAAGGCATTGATATAGACGGGATGATCGATGTAAATCAATCGTTTTCGGTGGGAGGGAGGGGTATGGATGGCACCACCATCATACAATTAATTAGCTGAGTCAGCATTGTTGTCAATATAGAGTCGAATTGCCGAACTGTATTAGCTCAGTGGTTAAGGTGGCACAGTATTACTCGTGGTGTAGTGGGCTCGAGACCAGATCATTCCTATCGCTGTTAACCTCTCTCTCTCCCCCCTCTCTCTCTCTCTCTTTTATATATATATATATATATATATATATATATATATATTATATATATATATGTTTATATATATATATATATATATATATATATATATAAATATATTTTATTCTACGTATATTCCTGTCTTGGTAAAGATACTCTAGATGATATACCTAGATACACCTCTGCCCCACATCACACCCCCACACCCCATCCAATTCAGCATCTCCTATATCAATACTAATCATCATAAAGAATATTTATGTATCTCCAAAATAACGACGGCAGCCCTCTCCACCCACCCCCGCACCCCAAAACATCTCACCCAAAACAGACATATCGATCAGTTCGCCATCGATCCAGAACGATCGTTTTGATATAATTTTGGCTATGTTCCGGATCGGCCCAGATGTTTCTATTCTTGTGCCTTCGGAACAAAGACAAATCGTAAATGTTAGTGTTCGCGTCGCCTACATAATGTAAAGCTTATCTAGATGTTAAACCGATCTGTTTGTCTTACGGGTTGTTTCGTCTCCTCGCGAGTGTGTTTGTTCCGTTGTTTTGTCCTTCGGAATCTCCGGCTCCCTCCTATTCCGACGTCAGGGTTGTCCGGGATACTTCGACCCATCAGTGAATACGTACCCGATGACTTATCGGCTAATATGGTGACGAAATAAACCTAATATTCCCTCGAAAGGACAACTGCTTCTTGTGGTAGTAGCCAATGTCAATTCAAGGTTATTTTAAAACAAAGATAACTTAAGCCTACGTATAAGTATCGGAAATCGGATCAACATTAAAGAGCCAGAAAAACCTCGTACACCTTGCATATGTTTAACAAGGGCCGAAAGGTACTGTAACAAAATGTGACCAGTACGTAACACATCACGTTGGCCGAGGTGAAGCCGTTCCTATATATTATGGCAAGAAAGGAGAAATCGTAACCAACGAATGACGTACGCCGATAGAAACGTACCCTACGTGTACGTATACCTAATGAACTCGGTCGTGAAGAGGGACACGCCTCGTCAAACAAAGGAGCGATGAGACGATTGATTGGTGGACGGTCTTAACTACGTCAACAACGGACATGGTGGTGTTAATATTCTCTCTCTCTCTCTCTCTCTCTCTCTCTGTGTGGGAGTGTGTCCCCCTCTCTATATTTCCATCTCTATCTATCTATCTCTCTTCCTCTCTCTCTCTCTCTCTATCTAGCTATCTCTATTTATCTATTTACCTATCTATCTATCTGCCTCTCTCTCTCTATCTATCTATCTATCTCTGTCTCTCTATATATCTATCTATCTATCTCTCCCCCCTCTCTCTCTCCATCTCTCTAGCTATAGCTATATCTATCTATCTGTTTATCTATCTATCTATCTATCTATCTATATATATGGGATTGTTTTAAGTATGTTTTAAGGCCGTCTTTGTCGTGTTTCTTTCCTTACTCTGACCAGAGATCCAGAAGGAGATCATCTGTACACTCCATTGATGGTCTCAAACAACGAGAGAATAAGTATCCGATGGCTGTGTTGTCACCTGCTGCCGGCTGTAGTTCAGTACAGCCATCGGTGTACAGCATCATGGCAGATGGCAGCAAAGAGTGGCGGATATAAGACGGAGGGGTTCTTAGTTCGAACGCCTTGATTTAAAAGCGAGTTTGTCCCGTGTGAGGGAAACGAAACTACACGAATCGTTATCCTAAACCGGTATCTTGCTGCATTTATTTATTTAAATTCATTGATATTTTTTGATACTGCTATTTCCTATTTTGAGGGTGAATCTTATGCGACTAATAGTGAACTGGGCAGGAGTGTACCAGCAGTCTGGATCAGAACCTAGTTTTGACGCCCTGTTTTGGTTCTATATTTAGGATGTTTCATCCATCAGTAAAATACTAACAAAACCGATCACCGATCGTTGTTATTTTTATTATCAATTGAGGAATTGCGTTCGTGCTTGCTTGTTTTATTTCTTGCGTGTATGCGTGTGTATATATGTGTGTGTGTGTGTGTGTGTGTGTGTGTGTGCGTGTGTGCGTGTGTGCGTGTGTGCGTGTGTGCGTGTGTGCGTGTGTGCGTGTGTGCGTGTGTGCGTGTGTGGTGTGTGTGTGTGTGTGTGTTTTAGGGTACATAGTAAGAGGCAACAGGCACAGAGCATCAACATATCTAAACATCCTTCGAAACCTACCTCCATAAATCTAAATACAACTATACATACATTAATCTAAAAATAAAATGTTCCATACCTCCACATATGGATAAATGTGTGCATATACCTAAGCATGTGTCTGGTCTACTCATCAGCCTGTGGGAACCAGCTAATTCGCTTTTCGTACGCGACAAATATGTCACACCCACAGGAAAGCGGCTACATGCAGGCTACGTACAAAAAGCGGAAGCACGTAAACATACCATTTGATACCACAGCTCGCAACAAACAACACGTGCGTGTGGTTCAATGGTGACTTGCTACATACATATCATAAACTATTTTGACACCACAGTTTACATTCAACAGTAATTTTCTGTGGTCCAAAAGAAACCTGTATATAAAACATTTCGACACCTCAGATGCTGACCTCAGCTTTATTCTGGGTTCGAATAACTGAATAAATCCTACCTATATGAACCATATATCAATACACGTCCGACTGGTCTGGCGTCGAAGTTCTTCTCTAACCTAAGTGAAAATTCAAGCCCTATATATAGCCTCAGCGTGTTAACAAACATTACAGTTTGTTCATAACAAAGAGAATGTACACTAACTCAGTATGGACTCACTAAAGCGATTAAACTGAAATAAAAACAAAGTAGCAATACCGCACAATGGATTATTACTGGACTAGAACATGTGTGTGTGTGTGTGTGTGTGTGTGTTGTGTGTGTGTGTGTGTGTATGTGTGATCATCCATGCACATACAATACTATACATCCATAAACCTATACAGTTTTAGTTAGCAAATACGGAAAAACCCCGATAAGCAGTTGTTATTTGCATATAACTGCATATACACGAACACGGTATCTAATTTGGATGATTCATCAGGGAATTTTATCCAAAATGACCACACTTTTAGTAAAAGATAGTGTTTCTCGCCGTTAGTACCAACAATATAAAACTACAACTAGATGTCCCTGTTAGGAAATTACTTCAAGTCAAAATATGTGTCCCATCGGAGATACCTTAATCCGTACCAACTTAACACTGGCTATCAACAATCCCGTACATGGGCACCCAATTCCCCTCAACGGTCACAAATCCTTAAATATAGACATTAATCCCCACACATCGATATTTGGGTTCCTGTATGATTGTGCTAAATGATAATAGATGGCGCCACCTGCACGTAATATTTCACTTTATCATAGAGCCCGGGGAAAAGTCAACGAATGGGTCATACTTCACGAGGGATAAAGTGAGTGGGAGAGTCATACTTAATGAGGTAGTCCGTGTAGCAGTCAAAACAGTCATATCTCATCGGTTAGTCAGTCAACATACTTCATGAGGGATAAAATTCAACAAACTAGTCATAGATTATGAGGGATAAATTTCAATAGACCATACTCCATATTATATGATATCTGTGATGTGTTTACAAAATAAACACGATAAAACACACAATTTGTTTTACTCTCTTCCTCATCGTGACGAATCGAAGAATTTTCGTCTCATTTTTTGGACTACGTTTTCCACGTCAGTCAAATCTCAACTAGGACATTATTGATACGATTCTAGCCAGTCAGGTGCTTTGTTGACGGTCACGTGACTTCCGGTTTGCGGGCTGCCTTTAGGAGGAGGCTGATTGGTTCTCGGCATTTTCAATCAGATTAATGGTTTGTCATCGATTGGGGGTATTCTATATCACCTCATCACTGTTAATCTAATACACGAATTCGCACACGCACGCGGACACGCGTGTGCTTGTACGCAGAAACGCGCCCATTTTGCCTTTTAAGGGAACATTTCCAGCTGATAGGAAGGACTGTGGGAGTGGGTGAGGGTAACGGGCAGTGATCACCATGCTACTTACTACGGTGACCTGAATCGAACCCGTGGCTTTCAGTGGAGAATGAAGCACTCTAGCAATCCAGCCATGTATCATTGTTGCACAAACATGTGCATTCATGCGCATACGCACATATTTCCCCCCCCCCCTCTTTCTTTCTCTCTCTCTCTCTCTCAAATACAACGCACACACATTATATTCAAAATACACACATGTTTTTATTGAAGTGCATGTTTTGTGTGTGCAAACAAATACACACACGCGCGCATACACCCCCATCCGTATCCATGGAGACCGTATCAGCCCCCATACAAATCACGTGACCTCTATTATCAATCAAGTGGCCAGAGATATTAATATAATTAATCTCAGGTCAACAATGACAGACACTTATGATGGTAAACACTTATTATCGCCAGGTCTCTCACTCATCAGCTAACTAACGGACCTCATCAAGTGATGCGTTCCTCATCTAATGGAGGGAGGGGAGAAATGAGGAGAGAGTGGGTGAACGAAGGGAGGTGTGGATTGAGTGAGGGGGGGGAAGTTGAGCTGTTACTGGTTGATTAATCGGGCTGATACACGGGACTGAGTTAGGATTATGGTAGACACACCTGGGTAGATAATAAGAGAGTAGGATAGAGATGGGTATATACAGGGATAGAATAACATAGACAGATAGACAGATAGACAGAAAGACATATAGATAGATAGACAAACAATAGATAGACACTGTCTATATATTGTTTGTCTAATAGACAGATAGATAGACAGACGGTTAATTTGATGCAATACACACGACACACTATATATATATATATGTATATATATATATATATATATATATATATATATATAATATATATAATAAACAACACACACGCAAACATACAAACACGCAAACATATATATATATATATATATATATCCGTACGTCATACTGACATATTTAAATCGATATTTACAAATCCATCCACGTCTAAGTGCCCCACCCCCATCTCCTCCGATATCCCCCCTGCCCCCAAACAACCCACCCATCCCACCCACAATCTTCCTATCACCTTAACTCGTCACCATCAGATCATCTCCGATATAACAACGGGTCACGTGCTGTCGCCGTGTCGCCGAATCCAATTAGCAATCGTCATAATACATCTAATATCACTCAGACCACCTGACAGCTAGTCAATTACGGTAAGAAAATAGCCTTCTAATGTTTCGAGGACAATTAGTACTGTCTACCCTCGGCCCATTAGATAAAATGGTTGTCGCCTTGTGATGTCATACGGGATCACTTTTAATTATATATATATATATATATATATATATATATATATATATATATGGGTGTTGATTGGGCTAGAGCCATGAGGGGGAGGCTTTTAGCAACGGATTTTGACAAGTGGGTCCGTGCATCGTATGTGCGTGCGTGCGTGCGTGCGTGCGTAAGAAACAGATGTCTGTACGGGCATAAAACAGTACCTGCATAGGTTTGAGCAATTAATGTATTATAAACATTCCTTAATATGAAACGTTACATATGCGCGCGCGCACGCACGCACAAACAAACAAACAAACATATACAAATAAACACATACACATAGCCGTATGTTACTATTAAGCACAGTTGCCCGAAGTATACTGAAAGCGACATTTAATCGCATAATATCAGACATCAATAACTCACGCACACACACAGAGATAGAGAGACGCACATACGTACACCCAGTATGGTGGTTCAACCGATATGTGTCCCTTTCAAATGCAAAGTCCGCAACTGATCCAACATATGATAAACTAGGACAATTCAACCAGCTGTTCGTTCACCTGATTACCCAGCTGGTTGGAGCCCGGCCCAGACATAATACACGCACCTGCACAACGTGCTCCGCCCTACCAATAACCTAGCCCCAACGACCATCTGAGATCAGAACTCGGAAATCGTTCGCCGGTATCGGCCTGAATCAGTGCCCATTACAACTGTGTCTTGCCCGCAAGTACTCACCGTCTGTATCGTAATGGTTCCACACCTCGAGGAACTGCTGAGCCGTGAACTGTTTGAACTGTCTCGTAGGACCTTCGCGAAATTGACGAAGGAAGTTCTTGCCTTCCTTAAAGGCCGTCTTGTCTGGCTCGGCCATTTTAGAAAGGGTCTTTTCCGATTGAAGAGTTTCTTTCTCTATCTCGTGCTATTTTTTTTCCTTTCTTTTCCTTTCTCCTAGCCTCCTCCTTTTGTTCGCTTTGCAACTTCTTTCCTTATTTGGAAGCCCTCTACTCGAAAATATGTCGATTTCTCGCGTTCCTCGTACGATTAGCAGCGGTTGGGAGCCTGATGAATAGTACAGTGAGTCAGCGAGTAAGTGTACGTTCTTGCTGAGGTTTATCGACGTCGATTGGCAATGTGCGACAGATGCATCGAGTTGGCGAGCTCCATCGGCGCCACTAAGCGAGAGAGAGAGACAGAGCGAGATCTGGGAGGCGGGAGCCCTGTCGTTTGGCGGCACTTCGATGGCAGACGAAGGCAAGTAGCTGTGTCAGGTTGCTGAATGGTTGCAGCACGTTTTTATCAATTGATGCCTTTTATTGACCATCCGCCAAGCTGAAGTCATCTCTCAGCGCTCTGCCCAGGTATGTCGGTCTGGCGCGCGCCGCTTGTCGTTTGCTCGCTATAGACGTGTGGCGCATGCGCCATACAAAAAAGACGCTTGGTCGTCTGCTTGAACTCACCGTTCGCTGTTACGCGTGTCGTTTTTAGCTTCGATGGTCCACCAGTGTGAATATTTAAGCTTAAAAGCGCTAGCAGTAGTAGTATGGTCGATTGTCTGCCCGAAGATGCCACACAATTATCGTCTGCTTATATCAATCAAAGCTACGTCGTCGTTTCTTGGTAGGCGCCAAGCTCTTAATTTTTATTGTTTAGATGTAGGTTTGTTTCTCCGTACGCTTGTAACAGC
>JAODUP010001204.1:12500-47500 GCA_025642065.1 Paralvinella palmiformis | reverse complement strand
TGATGATGATGATGATAATGATGTTGATGATTATAATAATAATAATGGCGTAAATGGCAAATTCCAACGTTACTCATTACTTCTTATTGATAAAAATCTAGATCATGAGTAATTTGATATTTACTCACTGAGACTGGCTGTAAATAAAATATTTATTTAACAACATGGATCATAACATTATCATTTAATTAAACCTGGCCGTTTCCTATCTGGACGTCAAACTGTCCATCAGGATTCTCCCGTTTTCGTCTATTAGACCAGAGAGGAGAGTATCCTGAACTGTTAGCGCCTCCTATAGTACTGCGACAATGGTGCGTCCGGATCACGATGAGGATAATTAAAGATTATTATAGAAAAGTTTGTTGTCTTAGGATAAGGTTTGTGAAGACGGTAGATTAAATGAACCGAGTGACCTCCAAATGTAATGAGACGACGTGAAAGGTGAAACTGCCTTCCTGTAGGCCGGGATTCGAACCTTGGTGCTATAGGTTTGTGGACAGATGCATTACCTGTTCGTCCACAGAGGCGCCCTCTATGAACTGACAGCTGATGATCGAATAGAAATGATGATGATGATGAATTAAAGAGAGGGCTTAAAGCCTTGATCAGGGATATTTCAAATGAACACTATTGATTGATTGATTGATTGATTTATTGATTTATCGACTGATCAATCGATCTATCAATTGACCGATTGATTGATTGATTTTTTTAATAATCTGAGCACTTTGTTGTTGATCCACCCACACCCGGGCGCCTCCGTGGTCTAGTTGGTAACACGTTAGACCACAGATCACTACTACCCGAGTTCGAATCTCACGGCATGGGCATATCTGAAGGTTGTTGCATCTTTGGCTTCGCTTCACTACCTTAGAAAGTCGCTCGGCCAATTTAGCTAACTGTTTGCACAAAAGTGGCCGTAAAACATCAATCATCATCATCATCCACCCACAATTTAATTAACCTATTAATAAATTATTAATAAACACAATTTATTATTATGCCCATTAAATCTGGGTTCAGGTGTTCGCGTGGTCGAAGTGTTCCTTGGGACGACATTTGTAACGTCTCAAAGATCCAGCTTCTTGTTTCCGGTTTCATTCGCGAATGTGATAAATTTCCAAAATTCGCAATTTATTTCGTTGTTTTCTTGACAAGTTTATCCAATCCGTTTATTTCACTTTAATTGTATTATTATTTATTAAACTTAGATTTGATTAAATGGATGAGGTATTAATTTATTACGGTAGAAAGGTATTCAAAATCCCATTAAAAAAATTAGAGTCATTACATTCACTCCATAAAAATAAACAGAATACTGCTTTAAACGGATATCATCGTCGGGATGTTGTGAGAGGGATAGGATGAGGTGGATATTTTAGAGAGGGATAGAGTGAGTGAGGTATGATGAGGTGGATATTGTCAGATAGGGGTATGATTAACGGTATATTGCGAGAGTGCTAATTTGACAGGGATATGGTGAGAAGGATATGATGAGGGGGATATTGCTATTAAATTGTCATCGTGAATGCTCCAGTGGCATGATTGGTAAAGTACTGCGCTGCTCGATGTTTCAACCATCAATAAATTATTTTCGTTTGACCATCATATATACTTAGGCAATAGACTCACGCTCATGTCTCTCAGCTGAGACAATCGCCGAGTCCAAACAAGCCAATCACTCACTCACTCATTCACTCACTTCCTCACTCACTGGTCGTCGTTAGATTTTCCTGTCCACCAATATAACAATCCAATACTGAATCTCTGGATGCTGGACAATAGGCCAATGTCAGAAGGACTTTGGGATTCAATCTCAGTTCTAAGCCAGCCAAATAAACATCCAGGTGACATATGAATCAGGTAGATAGACATATGTCTCTCTTATTTATAAATAAGTCAGTTACTGAAAACACGGCGCCAATGTGGTCTAACTTGTAGTGCGTTGGATCACAGATCACTGCCACCTGAGTTCAAACCTCGACGTGGCCATATCTGAAGGTTGTTTCATCTTTGACTTCGCTTCATTACATTTGGGGGTCGCTCGTCCCATTTAGCCTACCATGTGCACAAAAGTGGCTGTAGAACATCAGTCATCATCATCAGTTACTGAAGACACTTATGTAAACTCTAAGTATCCGTTTCAGAAAATAACCGTAACGTTATGATGCGCTCTACCGTCATAACGTTCGTCCAGGTTCCCTAACATAACATAGTCCACTCCCCATCAGCAAAGATATCAGATGTTCAGTAGACATGGATGTCACTCTATTTGACGATTATTGCAAACATTGTCGTTTTTAACGTTGAATAATTCATCGACCAGATAGGATCCAGAAGCAAGTTGATCCTAAGTGTCCTGGACTAATTAGGATCAACTTGCTTCTGGATCCTAAGTGTCCTGGACTAATTTATCACTTGGCAGTTTATTTTTGATTGCAGATATTCCAATATGGTGTAGTCATATGTCATTATAATTACTAACAATGGCACAATCAACCATCTGTTTTTATTTACTGCAAGTATGTATTGATATACCGGTGACTGAAAATATGGCTGACGAAAAATACCAGTGTCACTGGAGCGACAGTTATGCCTCATGTGCCAGAAATACAATAAACAAAAGCTCGTGACAGTTAGTAGTGATGGTCTCCAGTCAGTTGATACTATTAAGCAACTACGGTCGAAATAACAGACTTACTGGAATATTTCAAACAGACTCATCTCAACCGTTTAAATGGCATAAGGACTACGGATCTAGTTACATGAGTATATATTTAGAATAATAGACAGCATACCTGATAGCCTGTACATGTTTCTGAGCTTATTACTAGGTGATTAGTCTCTATTGGAGAATGATCAACGCTGTCGAACTTGACGATGATAACAACGAAGCTGGACGACGACTTAGAATTATATGCATTTTAGCATTATAAACTCGAGATCTGATGTACATAGCCAATAGAGACAAGTTCCTCACTCCGAAGCACATAGGAATAGCCAATATCCTTCACCAAGCTACATGTTAGAATGAGCTAGTGAACATGTTTCACAAAGCAGGTCATGTCATGAGTTACCGTGGAGTAATTACACTTGACACTGCACAATACATTAGAGACCATGGATGACGACGATGCTGTTTAAATCTAGTAAAGGGTCGCTTTGTCCATTTCTCGACGGACAATTTCGACATTAATGAATACACTCTGGACGGAAAAGGAACTCTTCATTGGAATAGACATTTTTTTAAACAGAAACATTACACATCCTCGAGGCGATGAATGACACCATACCTGCACCAAACGGAGGAATCAAAGAGCATCAATTCAGCGTGTAATAGCATCTGACTGTTTCACCTGAGGAATGTTCCTCAGCACAGAATGTTCATGAAACTGACCTGGCCTTCATCTTGTCCTGGTCATTTCACAAACCAATGCTTTCCTGGAAATTGTACAAGCTAAGGGGGAGCACAGTCAACCCAGAGAAAACCGCTGATGGGTACGCAATTATCCTAGACTCAAGCATCTAAACTCCTCAAGCGAGTATTCCATGTAGCCAAATCGAAGTGGTCGGTAGAAGACTACAAGGACATACATATACCTTGCCTTAGGGGACTTCACATTGCCATTAACTTTCTTGCTATAATAGCGGGCGTTTACAGAACGAATTAGCAACTCGGTGAAATGTTGTTATCGACGCGACCTCCACACTTTTATATAAAAATGGATACATTTGGTAAATTATGGAAGAAACGAGAAATAACTATCCAATATCAGAACGATGCAGAGAGAAAAAAGAAAACTCAAACTTTAGCAAAATCCACAGAGAAGGAGCAGAAAGTGCAGGAGAAATCAACCCCCAAACCTAAATAAATCAGACATTTCTTACCAAAGTGGGAGATTGGTAGACAATGGATTTCATACAATGTTCAAAGAGGTACCTGATTCTCTCCAGGCAAATGATGGATGCCAATAAAAATTATAGACTTGAGACTATAACTTATCACGATAGAGTAAATGTCACAGGGAAGCGGTGTCGATTCAGCTCAATACCATTGATAAGTTAGAGGATGCTCCTGCCAGACATGCTAAAAATCAATTGACAAAGCAACAAGTGACAAATTTAGCCTCTTCCACAGAAATGAACATGTACTCCTCGGGCAACAGAAGAGCTTTAGTGACTTCAGTTGGCTCTGTAAGTTGGACGAAGCAAGGGGTTTAAAACCTGGCAACAAATACCGAAATGACAAGTCTGCTCAACAAGTTCGATTCATAACATTGACGAGTGGTGGATCTACGGACAGTAGTATCACTGATCAAGAGATAGTGTTCGTGCAATTTTCTAACGAGGGTCTCATTTCGACCAAGTTTGTTGGTCTTGGCACCCCGTCAATCCAGATGGAATAAAACTATATAATTGTATACTACAGGTCATGGCAGGTATAGTAATACACTCTCGGAGAAACTTGTAGGATTTGGATGTGCTGAGGCTTCGGTAAATCTCGGCAAAGAATCTGACGTCAGCAAACTTCTGAAGAAACACATCCAACAATAGATGCTAACTATATATTGTCTAGTGTATAGGTAAAGTAAGTAAATATATAATAACGGAATGCTCTTTAATTATGACCCCCACCCTCACCAATACTAAAGAAAACAATTCAAACATTCCAGTCGAGTACAGGTATATGTTTGAAATATGAAATAAATGTCACGATGTTAGTCAAGAAATGGAGGTTGCTCAGGTAGCAGATGATGTTGTGGCTGAAGAGATAGGAGGCAGAGACAACGATGCTGATTAGGCAGAAAATCCTGTAGTTACAATGGTTGGGAAAGAGTCGGACTATGACAGTGATAAGGATTCAGATGGATTTGATGATGAAGGATTTAATGGTATGTATGATTCAGAAGAATTTGACAATGAAATGGCTGAGGAGGAAGTTGTGAAAAAGCTTGATCAGTTTCAAAATGATCACGAGTAAAAATGATCAACGTGTGTCGAATGAATTTCACAAGCAAAAGTGATTAAACTTTTATACCTTTTTCAGGAAATTATAAAAAAATAAACCCAAACTCAAAATGGTATCTTTGAAACAGCATGGCGTATTTAAGATGACGGTGACACGCTGAGGAACATAATCAACAAGGATGTAGTTCAGGAATCTCTGCTTAGCTCAGAATACCGTGGAAATGGGCAAATGAAAAACCTCTGTGTGAGCCTCCAGATAGTGACTAGCACCTGGATCTAAAATCACCCATTCAAAAGAATAAGGCCGAGACATTTTTCTCTTTGTATGAAGTCGTGCAACCTTCCAAGGGCTAGCAAAATCTTATCAAAGTGGACAGAAACATTGTACAGAGGCTCATAACAGCTTATGGAGCAACGCGCGAGTAAAACCTAGAAAACATCCTCCAGGGTTAACTCATGACCATCCCACTATCTTTGTCCAAAAGTAGTAGTAATCTACATTCCACCGACAAGTCTGTGTTAGCAAACATACTGACGCAACAAGTCCAAGCTCCTACAAAGGTTACTCTCGATGAACCCAGCTGTCTGATCATTGATGACCAAGCACTCGTGGTGGCACTTGGAAAGCCGTATTACATTAGAATGTTTGGTGGCTATGCCAACACCTTTGCTAACACTGTGTTCAAAATAGGAGCAAAATACAAGATATCGCGATAAAGGTATCAAGACGAATCAAAGCTACCACTGTCAAGTCATCTAATCCAGATCTCAAAGTCTCCTCCCTGTCTCCAGTACATGAAATTCGCATGTTGCTATCTGCTGATCAAGTGGACACACTAATTGCCTTCCATGCCACAACCGGCTGTGATAGTATGTTTCAGTTCAGTGGCCATGGTAAGAAAACGACCTGGACGGTGTTTCAGCAACATCACACTAATTTGTTTGGCTTTGGCTAGGGTTCTCTCACCGAAAACAGCTATATCAGGAGAGAAATTCATCTGTAAGACATATGGCGTGCCGGAGGTTGATACATACAACAAAGCACGAG
Organism: Paralvinella palmiformis; assembly: GCA_025642065.1. Classification (NCBI taxonomy): domain Eukaryota; kingdom Metazoa; phylum Annelida; class Polychaeta; order Terebellida; family Alvinellidae; genus Paralvinella; species Paralvinella palmiformis. The sequence goes on along the minus strand of JAODUP010001204.1, from coordinate 41,484 downwards.
TCAAGTTGTTTTGTATTGGTCGTCCTCAATGGACTCTGTCACCAACTTCAGATGCAGAAAGGTTTCACATCATGCGTTCACACAATCAAGTGTATGGACCCAAAGGACACTAGCCATATCCTGATCTTCCTCCACTGACCGCAATGAGATGGATGCCCCTGGACAGTCAGTTAGTGCCACGGCTACTTTCTCTGCCACCTATCACGAAATCTTGCAAGGAGATCACATCTGCAGCTGCAGAAAAATCCACATGGAATACATCCATTCGTGCACCTGCAGGAAACTTGGCAACAACTGCCATAACACTCATGACGACCAGGAATAAGTTCATGTGTGCACATCTACACACAATGAAATGATTGTATAATAACGCTCTATAGTAAATATGATAAACTCGTGTAATATGTTTCCTGTCAACATTTAAATCATATCTAGTGTTCCTCTGGGCTTTTAAAAATGGGAGGTCTGTGTTCTTGGTGGTGTGCAATAAATATGTGTTTCAAGCAGTTCGTTGACATTTTATCTCAAACCTGAATATGACATTCGATTCCCCATATATGAAAACCTACAAAAGCACATTTCATTAAATTCTACCTTGTTTAGTCAAAATAATAAGTACATAGAGCTCGGCGGCGGCAATCTTGGATTTCTCAAGTTTGGGACATTATCCGCCATTTTTTAGCTGGCCATACAGCAGATTTCAGCATAGCACCCTTCAAACCCCCTAAAAAGCTTGTATGTCATAAACTTAAATATGCAGATTTTCACAAATTCTGAATAGTCTATCCCTAATTTAACATCATGACGGCTTCAGTTTATATTTGCTTCAGATTACCGTCTATTGTGTGATATACTTAATAATGTATTCCTTTGTTGTTCCTGCTGTTGGTGATGATGGTGATGATGTTGTTGTTGTTGTTGTTCCTGTTGTTGATGATGGTGATGATGTTGTTATTGTTGTTGTTCCTGTTGTTGATGATGGTGATGATGTTGTTGTTGTTGTTGTTGTTGTTTCTGTTGTTATTGTTGTTGTCGTGGTTTTATGGGGTTTGTTTTTCATAATGCTCTTAAAATATTACTTATACATCAGATCTGGCACCAATGATCATAAATATTGTTTGTTTGCTTGCTTTATATTTAAAATAACAGCAAACGAAGACAAAATATTTCAATGGCAATGGGGGAAGTTATTATTTACGAACGTAGTCACACAATGAACCAGTTGACTTATTTGTCATAACGCGTGATGGAGATATAAATGGAGATATAAATGGACATTTATGAGTCCATTATGACGAATAATTTGTTGTGATTGTTATCTGCCGATACCCGCTTGCATATGGTGACGTCAGAGAAATACAGCCCATTTGATTGGTTTCGACGGTAGCAGTGTCACGTGATGCGACGGATGGAGAAGGGTTGGATTCGAGCGGAAAATTCATGCAAAATCGTTTACACTTAGTCAAAACAGGTACGCAAAAAAGCCTATGAGATATCGACAGTGGAAATGAGATGGTCAGACGGAAGCCTTTTTATTGTTGGATGATACAGCCAACATATATAAGTACCACCGCAGTAATTGGTATTAAACAATTTACGTCCTAAATTCTCGCCAGTGGCAACAATCGCCTCATAATCGAGTGGAATTCGATATTCACTGAATAATTACATCAACGAATTCTGAATAGCGATACTACGTTAATTGAAGTCTATGGAATATTTCATTCACTAGATGGCGAGTCTCTTGCAAACAATGATTGGCCGAGAGACAACAAGATTTAGTCATAAGAAGACCACTGAACATAAATTACTGAATCCGTATTTGGCGGCGGAATGTTTGGATACAGTTTTCTTTGATAATATAATTGGCTATTAATAATAATTTCTCAATATCATATCATAGAAAACCATTTGTCAAAAAACGGTAAATTAATATTTTCGATGCAAAGTACCTTCCACCAATTACAGCCAGCCATCTGTGGCAAATTAGCTCAGAAACTTTGGTGTTCTCTACCCAAAGAGCTCGGGGGTGAAAAGGCTTCAGTGGCGAATGACTCCTGACCAAAACCGGAAACGCCAGATCAACACCTCCAAAAGGAAGAGTTCGAAAGATGTCAAAACTAAATATTTCGCAGCAATATTTAACACGATGTCAGTATAATAATCTACTATACACAGGTTACTTAACAGCACCCAATTAAAAGTGGAATATCCAATAAGAACAAAGATGGCGGCTGGCATAGCCGATCGATAGAAATCATTTGATGCGGAAGCAGTGAAAGTCGTCACAAGGACATTATCCATTATATTATATGAGTATATTATATTGTATGAGTATATTATATTGTATGAGTATATTATATTGTATGGGTATATTATATTATATGAGCATATTATATTATATGAGTATATTATATTGTATGGGCATATTATATTATATGAGTATATTATATTGTACGAGTATATTATACTGTATGAGTATATTATATTGTATGGGTATATTATATTGTATGAGTATATTATATTGTATGAGTATATTATATTATATGAGCATATTATATCATATGAGTATATTTTATTGTATGAGCATTTTATGTTATAGATGTTGGGTTCTCATTTCTATAACCGTATTCGTTTATATAGTTCAGTGAACAGATCGCGGACCCGTGAACATAGTTTGGTTTTCTGCCGCTAGATGTCGCACTAATTAGATTTATTGTCCACAAACATAGAATAATTTAGATACGTGCCTATGTGAGAAAATAGTGTTACTTTTTCTAGGTGTGTTTCTCTGTATATAAGCAGTGTGTTAATAAAGTATTGAAATAGTTTACCTGTTTTGATACGAGTGATGAAATATTTAGAGGGGCGAACCTGAATTATATTACACAGATTGATTTATTAGATTATTCCATTTTTAATAAACCAATCATATTATATTATCAGATTATGTTATATTTTGTTAATTCATCCGCAGGTAAATATAATTATCATCTTGTTGAAATTTCAAATAATCATGTCAACTCGTTCCCATGTTGTTTTTATTAAAATAAGTTTGTGTCTATATTTATCTATTCGAAACCAACTCAATCATCATCATCATCATCATCACAATCACCAACAACAACAACAACAATAATAATAATAATAACAATAAAAACAACACGAACAACAACAAAGACTTCATTGTTGACACATATTTAACAATTAACACCTTTAATCATGACCTCAATCATTGAAGTACTTAATGTCGAAGAGAACAAAAGTGACCCCGCGCTCATGCCTGGGTGAGGGGACCCCGCAGTGGCAGGTTTGTCCCCTGCCTACCCCTTATTCGGACACCCCCTTATTGTTTTGCAGCCACTTTGTGCAAACGGTGGCTAACTGGGCCCGGTGACCTCTAAAGGTAATGAGGCGAAAAATAAAGCAGCTTCCAGGCACAGCCAGATCTGGATTTCAACCCAGGTGGTTGACGTTTGTGATCAGCTGCGCTGCCAGCTAAGCCGATATAGACGCTCGTGAATTGTGGCCGATTATATGTGGCCAAGAAGAATAATCAAACAATAGGAATCCTCTTAAACGCTCTAAAAAAGTAGAAAGTGTTAGACTATTTAAAAGCTCGTAATTTCCATTAATTACCAAAAGAATAATAAACAATAGTAATTTTAAACCCTAAAATAAAATGTAATATTTAAAACATAAGTAATATTATAAACACACATACAGTAATAGATTATAAACACACATACAGTAATAAATTATAAACACACATACAGTAATAGATTATAAACACACATAGAGTAATAGATTATAAACACACATACAGTAATAGATTATAAACACACATACAGTAATGGATTATAAATACATAAAGTGTAATGATTATAAACACATTTACAGTAATAGATTATAAACACACATACAGTAATAGATTATAAACACACATAGAGTAATAATTATAAACACACATACAGTAATAGATTATAAACACACATACAGTAATAGATTATAAACACACATACAGTAATAGATTATAAACACACATACAGTAATGGATTATAAATACATAAAGTGTAATGGATTATAAACACATTTATAGTAATAGATTATAAACATATATACGTAATAGATTATAAACACATATATAGTAATAGATTATAAACATATATACGTAATAGATTATAAACACATATACAGTGATAGATGATAAACACATATACTTAATCTTGATAATCGGATCCCTAAGATCACGAAGTTCGTTCTTTGTAGATTGCATGGAACGAATAGAAAAAACTTTGGTACAAAAGTTCCGTGTCAAATCATTGAGTTCCGTGGGGCCGCCGCAAAACCTGAAGGTTCCTAAGGAACTTGCCCGACCGGGGAGAAATATTATTATTATAAGGTGTGTACGAAAGGCCGCGAGTAAAGCATCGATATTAAGCATCACAAGTAAGCCAGACAGCGACTAAACTATAGGCATCTGTAATTCGGCCAATTATTAGGTGACCAATATCGTCAAACGTCAAACAATCGCGGAACCAAAGTTCTGAGCGAACCGGCCGAAATAATAACAATGTGTCGTCGATAAACACACCTGCTATGTCAACCTCCTATAATTCCTGAGATATACAGAAATGGATAAGAAAGATGAGTGAGTGAGTGAGTGGACAACTCTGGACCTGATGATGATGATGATTGATGTTTTGGCCACTTTTGTGCACAATGTAGGCTAAATGGGCCGAGCGACCTCCAAAGGTAATGAGACGAAGTGAAAGACGAAACAACCTTCAGATATGCCCACGTCGGGATTCGAACACGGGTGGTAGTGATCTGTAGTCCAGCACGCTACCGTTAGACCACGGAGGTGCCCCAAACAACTCTGGACCTAAAACTTAACAGAAACTCGATCCAAAAAAGAAATATTCCGTGTCCAAATACCGTAACCAAGGATCGTTATGACGTCAACGTCAACATTATACGCTCAAGAAAACTAGAGGATAGTTAATATATTACGGTAATAATAATAATAATTTTTATATATTATTATAATTAAAATATATTCGTTAATTGGTGGTAATAATGGCAGTTTTATGAAGTAGTAGGTGTAATAATGGTAGTAGTAATAGTAGTAGTAGTAGTAGTAGTAGCGGCATAGAGTAGAGAGAGTAGAGCAGGTAGTAGAGGAGTAGTAGTGAGTAGTAGTAGTAGTAGTAGTAGTAGAAAAGGAGTAGTAGTAGTAGGTAGTAGTAGTAGCCATGGTAGTAGTAAGTAGTAGTAGTAGTATAGTAGTAGTAGTAGCCATGGTAGTAGTAGTAGTAGTAGTAGTAGTGCAGTGTAGTAGTAGTAGTCAGTAGTAGTAGTAGTAGTAGTAGTAGTAGTAGTAGTAGTAGCCATGGTAGTAGTAGTAGTAGTAGTAGTAGAGCAGAGTAGTAGTAGTAGTAGGTAGTAGTAGTAGTAGCCATGGTAGTAGTAGTAGTAGTAGTAGTAGTATATAGTAGTAGTAGTAGCCAGTAGTAGTAGTAGTAGTAGTAGTATAATGGTAGTAGTAGTAGTAGTAGTAGGCCATGTAGTAGTAGTAGTAGCATGGTAGTAGTAGTAGTAGTAGGAGCCCTAGTTATTTCCAGACCAGATCCAGTTTGTCATAATTGACTCAACACTAAGACCGGACGGCGAAAATAATAACGAAACTTATTGCTTCTAAGTGGTGTCTGAATTACTACACACACACACACACACACACACACACACACACACACGTGTATGTACGCGTAGAGAGAAAGAGAGGGGGAGAGGTTGGGGGAGCGGGCACCAATGATCAAGTTGTCGAAATCTCCCGTCGTACTTCGCCCCATTACGTCATCACGTAAATGATCTCTCCATTCTGGATCCACTCCGTCGATCCGGAAGGCCGCACGTAAAACACTAACTCCGGCCTCTCGTACTATAACATAGTAAGCATCCGGCTGACTGGTCGTTTTTTTATCGCGGGATGCAACTCGCTCAAAGAAGGCAACTGAAATTTTGCGACCCAGCGTACGCGAGTCCCGTGCCCACTGGAGGGCCGAACCCGAGGGCTCAGGGAGTGTGTATGTGGGGGGGGATTGGAGAGGTTTGCCCGGTGAGTGAGGAGTGAGAGAAAAAGTAGTTTCTTGGCTTTTTGAACTTGTTATTTCTTGCCGTGGGAAAGATTTGCCGATTTGCGACGGTTTTGGGACATTCCTGGCGAGCCATAATGACTAGAAGGAACTTTATGGCGTTTGGTGTTATAGGGTAGTTAGCTAGTAGTGTTGGCTAGGAATGTGTCTGTCTCTCTGTCTGTCTGTCAATCTGTCTGTCTGTCTGTCTTTCTGTCTGTCTGTTCGACTGTCTGTCTGTCTGGTTGTTTGAATACCTGCCTGCCTGCCTGTATGTCTTTCTGTTTGACTATATGTCTGTTTGTCTGTTTGACTATCTGTCTGTCCGTCCGTCCGTCCGTCCGTCCGTCCGTCTGTCTATCCGTCTGTCTGTCTGTCTGTCTGTCTGTCTGTCTGTCTAGCAATCGGGGTTTCCGTATGTCTGGGTATATGGGTGTCTGTCAGTGGGTCAATGTGTTTGTTTGTATGTATGTGTGTGTGTCTGTGTGTGCGTGTGTGTGTGTTAGAGCCTCTTTCTGTATCGTTCTATCTGTCTGCCTTTTTAATTGCCTCCCTGTCGAACTATATCTTGATCTCTCTATTTGCCTGTCTGACACACGCAAACACACCAACACACACACTTACACACAAGCACACACACATAAACACACGTACACACACATACGCACGCACGCACGCACGCACCCACACACACACTAACACACATACACACACACTAACACATTAACACAAAACACTATTAATTGTCTGTCAAACTTGTTGATGATACACACATACGACCCCTTTACATCCCGTACAAGGTGTGTGTTACGTCATAAAAAAAACATCTTAATTAAACAAACTTACACGCGCTGAGTGGCTGCTGTACGCATGCGCGCTGGTCCATTTAATTTGACCTGCTTCTACATACAGGCTCACTCAATTTTATTGCGCAATCGCATACACATACCACACAGAATCAGTCGCCTGATTAATCGTGCAGATGTGTGGGCGTGTGCGTGCGTGCGTGCGTGCGTGCGTGTGTGTGTGTGCGCGCGCGCGCATTCTCGCTGGGGGTTGTACCGACAAATATCAAACACGTGGCTTTATGTTCGTTCCCTTTACTGATAAGATAATATCCGAGTTATGGGCAGCCATCTTTTCCGGTCAGGTCATAGGTCGAGCATGTAATATTTGTACGGCCTGATAGAGCTGGTACGGTTTCTGAACAACTCGACAGCTGTGTAATGTGGGGAGCATTTCACTGCTCAAAGAGCGCACTGCCACGCTAGAAATGTCACCTTTGACACGACCCATATAAAGGTTTCTATCTATACGTGTGTGTGTGTGTGTGTGTGTGTGTGTGTGTGTGTGTGTGTGTGTGTGTGTGTGTGTGTGTGTGTGTGTGTGTGTGTGTGTGTGTGTGTTCCTGTTCGGGGGGTGGAGTACTTACTGATGAGATACCGGGATGAGGTATTGGTGATGCGGTAATGGTGATGAAGTATGTGAATGCCGATCCAGGAAGTTGATGATAGGTGGCGAATCCGCCGCTCTCTCATTTTGATATGCACACGCGCGCGCGCACACCACTCTTAACCAGCCACCTGATTAATCGTCCAGATGTTCCATTCACGATTTGTGATTTTGCGATTTGTGTCCACTTACGCAGTACTAAAACACGTGCGTGCGGGTCGGCGCAAGCACAGAGAGAGGGGGTGGATGGAGAGGGAGCGAGAGGAGGGATAAGAGCTTTCACTATCCCGACAGCCATCCACGTCTGTAACACGTTCCCCCGACCGTACGTCAAGTACGACAAGTCCCTGGATCCAGACATAGTTACGGTTTGTAAATACCACGGTATCCGGTGACCTCCGACCCTCTCACCCCATACATAAAGCCTTCCGGATCAGCCGCCTGCCAAATATTCACAACTGACAACAGGAGGCGCGCTGACAGTAATCTAACACGGACTCCGTAATGGAACGCCATCTCGCGGGTTGCCTTTAGTCCGGATCTGCCTGCTCGGAATGCTTCTCAGCGACCACCGGCTCTCAGTGACGTCACACCAACGCCGCTGATGGCGTCACGCGGCTTCGGTCGCAGTGGGGTTTAAATTCAATTTCTCCCCCCCCACTTCATCCACCCCTTCCCTTCTAGATGCGGTAAAACGAATTTCAGGGCACCGGATGTCCTGCTGGTGATCCTGAATGGGGGATTGGGCGAACGCCGTCAAAATCTCGCTGCTGCTGCTTCTGCTGCAAACCTGGATCAATGGATGAGAGCATCTACTAGATACACTTCGGGCATCCATAGTTAACATGTTGTTAGAACTGAACGTGTTTGTTTATTCTCTCGAGTTCTTTTCCCGAAAACAAAACTTCGGAGAAAATATTCAAGGAAAATAAATATCGGACATAACTGGATTTTTGTGGACTTATTGAATGACAACAGACACACTGCGGGGTCCCGGAAACTCTCGGATTTTGTTCAAATTGTAATTTATTATTGATAATTTAGTTTTTCAATTTTATGACCCGAGCTGATGTCGATCCAAGCGTGACGACACACCGTTTAAGCCGCTGATTGGTTAAAAACTTGTGTCGGGATCAACCATCGCCCCCTCTCATTGTCACCTACTTATTCACTGTAACTCACTCACTCAACCACTCAATCACTTACTTATTCGATCAATCAACTATTCAACTACTCATTCGCGCGCACATAAATATATGCATATACCCACACACGTACACATGGGTGAGTCTGAATGCGTGTTTTATCAGTGTGGAATAAGGCACTGATTCAGAAATTCTCGAATCGTGAACTGTGGACGATTCACCAGGGAACTGGTTCAAGAGAAGCGACTTTCTATGCTGAGACATGTATAATGTCTCACCAAACCTAAACAACTAAAGTTATGGCACCTGAAAATAAAATACCCAGGACAGATTAGGGCTTTCCAGAGTTATACATATATTTCCGCGCGCGCTCGCACGCACGCACGCACGCACGCACGCAAAGCCACAACAGATACACCTGTAGATGGTCCATGTTTATGTTGTAGGACCGCCACCGGCCCACGATATATCGTACCCTAAACAAGTTGCCCACTTAACATCGCCATATTTCAACTACGTCATCAATCACGTGATACATAAACACGTGCTGAGTGATAGATGGCTGACCTACGATCGTACAACTCAGTCATCAAGTGCCCTCCTTAGTCATGTATCCAGATGAACCCCCTACACGGACACACACACACACAGATATATACACACACAAACACAGAATCCAGAACTCCACCCTAAGTCTTAAGTCAAGGTGGTTCGTACACCGCCTAACCTTCGCTTCTCATATGAGTGACCATTCGGGTCATAATTCGGTATTTAGACGAGTGTATAATTTGTGACAAATAATGAAAACGCGGTAACAAAAATTGGTGTTAAAAACACATATTTTATATAGGTACGTGTCACATTCGACATATACAAAATCTGTGTGTTATTTAATCGATTACTAAACTTTTTTGTGCCTAATTATTTTCTGTATTGAGATTTTTGTACCCAGATACAAAAATGGCTGAGAACTCAACAAATTTGATTGATTGTTTGCGTATATATTAAATATAATAATGTTTTAACAAATAATACATGGTTATAATTCAGCGAGCAGGTTCGGATTATTTACATACAAAATCATCCAAATACTGAGTTATGACTCGAATGGCTAACCATACCGGTAGCACGTGACCGGACATTCCGACACGACATGCCGAGCTTCTGGATCCCCGGAGCGTTCGGCGTCCGGGATCTGAGTTCCGGATCGCCCTTCCATATCCAGTCGCCGGGAATAATAAATGGCCGATGCGCAAACGGGGAGACCAATTACTACAATGAGCGAGACCCGGCCTTGTTTATTGATTCTCAAACTGACCAGTCAAGAAGACAATTCAATTTTAAAGCATAACAATAATTTAAGATTGTGAAAAGTTATCCATCTACAGAGGTAGTCCATTTACAGAGAGGGGTCGGAGTTTGGTGTTTGACTATATTCTAATTATCCTATTTATTATATAGACCTTATCTGGCTATAGTCATGCCACACATGTTGCATTTCCTTACTAAATATATATTTAAACAATTCCATTGATATTGTTTGCACTAATCTCAGTTATCTCTATAAATACCGGTATATTTATGGTAAATGCATTACTTGCTCCTTTGCTCTATGGTGAATATTGATATCAGAAATATTAAAACAAATTAACGTAGGATAATGACATCAAAGTCCCTTGTACATGTTCACATCAAGAACATACCAAAAAGTGTGTCTGGTTCTAACAAAGAAACATGTACACACTGTAGCATGTTTATATTGGTATTATACGTGTAACTGAGTAAATATTGATGAAGAATCGCATTCATGGTTGTGTTGTATACGTTATAATCATGATTGTAATCACAATGTAATCGTAATCGTAATAGATTACACGCAGAATGAATGTAAACGTAATTGTAATCACGGTATACTCAAGTATTCGTAATCGTAATCGATTACCTTGGTTACTACTACTATAACTACTTCTGGAGATATTAGCAGTAGTGGTAATAGCAGCAACTATAGCAACAACAGCAGAGCATCAGCAGCAGCATTAGCAGTAGTAGTAGTAACAGTAGTAGTTGTAGTAACATCAACGGCAGCAGCAGTAATAGCAGTTTTCCATAACTGCAAAATGTTTCGACCAACCCAGTTCTTTAGGGAATAGTTTCCAAGTCACGTGTCAGTCACATGTCCAGTTAATCAAAATCATTACTCATCACCAATGCTTATGGGGATGACGATCATAATGGTGATTATAATAATGATAACTATGATGATGATGATGATGATGATGATGACGACGACGACAATAACAACAACAATAATATATATTTAAAATAGTAATAATAATAATAATAATAATAATTTTCAGGTGCCGAATTTGGTGTTAAGATGATTCTAAATATAGAACAGTATGAATATACCAAAGAATATAACACCGATGCTGGTGTCAGAGTAAGTAGACTGTTAAATTACCTTTGGTGTAGAAAGAAGTATTACCAGAAGATACGAATATACCATTAATAAAAAATATGATTTGATCAATTAAACAGTATAGAAATACAATTTATAGATGAGTCCATGGCCGTGCCTTTCTTTCGGACCCTTATTTCTCTGTATGTGAATGCTTCACGTTTCATGGTAACTTGACTGGTGGAAAAAAATGAACAAAAGCAGTTATTAACTCAGAGCTTTACGATAAAGCATATTCTTTGTTCACAGAAATTGTTCGAGTTTGCAAAACGTGAACATTCAATGTGGGGACTCCTCTGGCATAGGCCCTATTGCAACTGCTTTAATAGAAGAATAGTCTACGTCAAATGTGTAATTGAATGAAAACATTAACTGTAAATAGCTTTGCCCCGCGGAATGTGATTTTGTTATGATTGCTTGGAATATTGCTTGTTCATCCTCAACAGACTCTTTGTTTTGTTGTTCTGAGAGAATCCCCGAGCTGTCGCTTATTCGGCACAGCCTCTATATTGGAGTGGTTTAGAAATCTCCTCCCCCACCATTCACAAGGGAGTGGTACGGAAAGATGAAGAGAAATACCCTGAGTGCCAGAGTGTTTTACGTCCTCAGGCGTTTTTTAAAGTCCCCCTTTATTTTTAATAATTCAGTGGAGACGGCTGCGCCATTTAACGTGGTCACCCACCCACGATGTTGCGAGTCGAGAAATTAATATCTGGAAAAGTTTCGACCTTTTGCTGAGTTCGAACCTGTGACCGTTGACACCAAGTGCCGGGTGCTTAACCGCTAGGCCACCGGAGCTCACAAAACAGACTCTTGTTAACGGCTCAACGATTGTCTTGCGGCAACAGCAGTTAAGAGGGTTTCGTGTTTATTGTTCAGTTTTCTGTTGCCTGCCCATGGCCTGTCTGGAGTTCTGAGCACAGGTACGGCGGTGGTGGCGTTAGCTGATCTGTTTCCTGTGCCTTGCAACATGCGTGTCTGGTAGCATCGACAAAGAGACGAGACCAGTGTTCACTTCCTACCCTTTCCTTTCTCTAACTGTTATGGTTTATGAGGAATCTGCCAATTTTACTTAGCTTTTGGGGGTTTCATCTTTAACTGAGATTTGGCCATTTATTATTAATGCACAGCACTTTCAGTAAATCAGCCGCCGGTAGGATAAGTTCAAAGTTGGAAATGAGAGTGAATAAAGAATGGAGGCTATATATATATATATATATATATATATATATATATATATATATATATATATATATATATATATATATATATATATTCATATTTTAACTATCGAAAATGGTACTGCACGCACGCACACGCACACACACACACACACACACACATTTGCTACGTATCAAAAGCCGATTATCTAGGCCTCACAGGTTGATGAGTAGACTTAGATTTATTACTAATATTTACGGTTTATATATATATATATATATATATATATATATATATATATATATAGAGAGAGAGATATATATATAGATGTTTCCGAGCCAGTGCCATTATAATTATGTTTTCGAAAACACACATTGCTTGTGCCAGACATCAGACATATTTCTTTTCAGATATCCTATTACAACAATGTAATAAATTTATGTCGTTAGTATAACATGATTTACTGTAGCAGCTTTGATATGTATATTGTAGAATCTGTGCTATTGTTCTTTTATGTGGTCGTGTGAAATGGCTTTCTCTTAAGTGATATAGCACTTTTTATACTTCTGGGGGCCTTTGTTACTGCGGCAAACATCTCCTTGGGTATTAAGCTGCAGGTAGAGGTTTTTCCCAAATGGTGCCTAATTAAGTTATATTCATATAGGAAAATTATTGAATGTACGGCTATTATAATCCTTACCTGTCAATCTTAGAACCACAATAAATTATTGATTAATTTAAAACTGTGGTATAAAAGTAGCTATCTTGTATATGTATTAACTTATCATTGAACCACGCGCAAGTTTTGTTTACAGGGAGCGGTAGTGACAATTTAATTTCGTATGAAAAGCGGATTATCTAGTGCCTAGAGCCTAGTTTTATGGAGGTATAGGTTTTAAAGGATGTTTACGCGTTGAATTTGTGAGTCAGTACCACCACACGCACGCGTATAAATACACTCACCCCCCCACTCATATATATATATATATATATATATATATATATATATATTGTACAACGCCTCGTTGCGGCCACGCCTGAACGATGGTCAGTGCCTATAATACGGCCAGATTCTATGATCCCAAACATCAGGCCATTTAACGCAATGCTAATTATGTTGGCCACACCTGTAATGCGTATTACGGCCAATATTTGAATCCTAAATGCCAATCGAGGCCTTCAATAACGGCCAATCAACATATAAAACTGACCGCCCGCCTGATGATAATTAATTTCGAAGAGACACAGGGAAAACACACAAACTGCTGAATTAGAGGAGTTGCTTTTGATTATCAGTGTGCCTCACCATGACATTACATGTGTTTCCGACAGTTCTACCTAACGGTTTAAATAAATAGTTTATATTAATTGACTGTCGTTTAATTACATGTATAGACACAGAAACTTGCCACTCACTTTCTGTGTAAATGCTACAACAATTTGTGAAATGGAATCATATCATCTTAGATATTTAGTGGACACGCAATACAATCACAAAACAAACCACTATCACGTCATTCTTCCTAAAACAGTTAAATACTGTTACGAATTTGTACACATACATCACAATGCGACGTACGTGCATAATGCTATTGTTATTTTTATTATGTTTCTGTCAGTAAATTTGATTATAACATGTGTTAGACCTAATGTTTATTCCGGCATGGCTCAAATTTCAATAGCTAAATTTGGGTTGTCTTGTATTGCGGTCAGTCCTCCATTACGGCCACAAATCACTGGTCCCAATGGTGACCGTAATATAGGCGTTGTACTCTCTCTCTCTCTCTCTCTCTCTCTCTCTCTCTCTCTCTCTCTCTCTCTCTTTCTTATATATATATATATATATATATATATATATATATATATTATATATATTGACATATAAACTCTCTCTCTCTCTCTCTCTCTCTCTCTCTCTATATATATATATATATATATATATATATGTATGACATATAAACATCTGTGATATATATTTTTGTGAATATATGTTTGTTTGTCCGTTCTCGATGCAAATCAATATGGAGTATTCTATAAATATTCAAGGGGGTTCAGTACGGGTAATTAATGTGCTGATTTGGAATGGTCTGCGAGCTGATATTAAGTTGCCAGAATTGCTAAAATTACCAAACAATATTCAGCTTGGAAGGATAGTGCATATCGCTGGAGTAGCATGAAGTATGCAAGCCCCTGCATCTACGTGAACTAAGCTGGAACCTTTTCCAGCATTGACCCAACAAACCTCAGCTAGCACTGACTTGCAGTACTATTTCGAAAGATACAAACTGCGTTTGGGTATTAATGATAGATTGTAGAATATTATAGTTCTGTATAATATTTGAATGTAGCAATTCATATCAATATGAAGCACATAATACATTGTTATTTCTCAATTACAACTTTCAACTTGCACCTGTGTTAGTTAAATAAGAGACGATGCTGTGTATCAGTGTACACTCACAAAAGGAATATGTAGCTAAATCTCAATTGGAAATAGTCCCAAAAATATTTTATATATAATTAACATGACGTGTTAGGGATTAATGTCCTTTCAATGAAGTGGTTACGAAGTGAATGTTTTGTTTTAATAGCAACGCTGGTTATTCTGCTAGTGTTCGTATACATACAAGCCAATGCTTCAACTAAGCTAATCCAGAATAAAATATACTTCATCATTCAGATCCATCTACATACGCAGTCGGATATTGCTCGTATGAAAGATTTAGCTTTTGCTGTAGAACCCGGATCCCATTCTATGGCTAGCGTCAAGTATCAATACGTAAGTAACTGAGATGTTCGGGCTTGAATTTAAATATATATATATATATATATATATATATATATATAATATTTGCTTTAATTTGGTTGCCCATATCTGAATCTAGTAGGCTTTATGCTTTCTTATGTTACGTAGTCAGCAAACTGTATCATTTTAATATTACTCTGGAAATAAGTTTGTGTTATCCGTGAACTTTTATTTTATATTCTTTGCTTACTGAGATTCAGCCATTACAACAATGAAACAGTGTACATACATTAGCGAATCTTGAATACATTAAATTGGTCAAGATCTAAATCAATCAATCTATCGATTACAATAATCCGGAACAACATTAGGAAATCATTATTCGTTCAACAGTCCATCAGTTTGTCACATCCGTGGGGAGATTGCAGAAGTGAAGCGATTAACTTCTTCAAAGGGGAGAAATATACACAGACCAAGTGTAAACTAAATCACGAAACGGAAGAACTTGTCACCGCTTGTGGCTGTAAGGATATAGAAATGCCAGGTGAGTTGGTATTTGTTTTGTATCTAAACATTTCATAAGCGTGAATCTCGCGTTAAATGTCTATGCTCGTCTTGAAATAGTAACATTACTCAGTAGTGGTCATATTGTTAATTGAATTTACTACCACATGGAACAGATGACTATTACTTTAGGAGGATAATGGCCAGTTTTGTAGTTTATTTTACACCTAACTAACTGACATCAACACAAATCTGAAAATTAATTTATACATGTGCGCGCACACGAACACATTTTCCTATTTGTGTTCTCGTCAGAGAAATCTGAAAAAAAGTGTTTTGTATATGCGTGTACACGCACGCATCCGCGAGTGTACATAAATCTGAAGAAGAAATATTTGTGTATATCCGTGTACACACGCACTCGCGAGTCGTGTCGTGTGTCTTTTGAGCACTACTACTACTACTACTACATGAGATAGCATAAAAATAAGGTTAATTCTTTGGTGCTTTATAAAGATACTAATATAAGTTAAGCAGAAAAGATGGATTTCATAGGTAATCGATCTTATGGGTATTTTTCCTTTCAAACAGGGTCATCACCAATCTGCAACATCTCGAAATATATATCCTGTCTAAGAACGTTTGATCGTAAGTAAACAGGAAAACAAACTGTAAATAGATCATTTCAATAACTGAATATTGTCATACGTAATATTGTGTAATGTAAAAGTAGAGAAAGGCAAATATTGATTAAATGATCGAATATCAGGATAATATATCACCAAAAATGAAGTTGTCAAAAAAATGCCAGATTTAGATTTGATATAATTTCACATAATAAACCGAAGAAATATATCCCTGAATATCGACACGATGTATTATAGCCCCCCCCCCCCATTCCAGATAACACTACACAAATAGGTCGAAATTACTCCTGCCCCGATGCTTGCGTTGTCAACACACACAGCATCGAGCTATCATCGAGCCTTATATCCGGACTGAGCGCCGAAAGCCTGCTTTCCATACACCGAGAAGAAATCGAGAGGCGTTACTTCGAGGCGACCGAGTACAGGCTACGCGTCACTCCCAGCCAAATGGTCGGTATATTGGAGAGATTGCGAGAAACCTCGGTAAAGGTGGAACACTTTCAGGCTTACCTGAAGACGAACATATTTGGCAGCCGCACGTCGATCGTGAACCGCGTCAAAGACGCCATTGTCATGATGGAGAGAGTAATAAACTCCAGCATATATGAGCAGATGTTCAAGGACAGGGAACGGTTCTTGAAGTTTTATGATGCTTACATGGAGCCGTCCGTTGTAACGGCTAAATCGCTGCTTGGAGAAGTGAGCCGAGCCGCTACGACATTCGGTGACAAATTATTCACGTATAATTACGAAAATATAAACTATATGTCGAAGACGGAGCAGTATTACAGCTTGCTGGAAGCGGGACAGCGCTTTATCAGCACCCTTGATCGATTGCTTGATACGCTAAAATATTACGAAGAACGTAATTTGATCGCGGGGAAGTATCTCCCGAATTTCAAGACTAACGATGCCGCGAAGAGGAAACTTTGCGAACAAGCTAACAACTTCAAATTCGGCGAACTTCGCCAATCCGTGGCCGACATCTTTGAGAGCATCAACGCGACATTTTCGACGTTGGTCGATCATTTTAAAACCAAGAAACCGCTAAGTGATGACTGCTACAGGGATCTCGGCCTCCCCATCCCCGAATATGTAAGGTCTGGCTCCGGTACTCGCGACGGAGAACCCACACAATCCGTAACGGGATCGCCTGATTCAGCGGACTCATCCAGAATAGAAAGGTACTGCAATTCATTCTGGACTAACCACTCCGAAGTGGTGGATGTGTATTCCCGGATAAAGAAATTGGAGGAGGCGAACAGACATTTACAGAGCTGCTATTCCGAATACGGCGACTTCCTGCTTGAGCTCAACGAATGGCTCCGCATCACCGCCGTCGCCAAGAAAAAAGAGTGGGACGGGCGTTTTGACTTCGTCGAGATGATGCAAAGCGTCAAGTCGGCGGCCTCGTGGCTGCAGAATCTGACCGATTATTTTATGTCCAATAAGATGTCATTGTTCGACGTCGCCAGAGAACTTAGACAGTACGAGAAAGAAAAATTTATACAGAACGTTGAGCAGGTGTATGAAGGTATCCTCGAAAAGGTGATCACACCCATATACGACCTGCTCAAAGAGCGAGAAAACGGCATCAATGAAATATTTCTGGAGGCGATCCGCTATCACGAAAGATTTACCAACTACTTCAGCAATGTCGTCAACAAAAAACTTGTTGAAACTGCCAGAAAGTTGCCGATATGGAGGAGACCCGTGCCAAACCTAGATTCTCCGACGGTTATTATTCTCTTTAGCCATTGCTTCTGAAACGTTATTTTCGCGAGTATATTTTCAATGCCAACGAAATGATGTTATAATCCCCTATTTGTCCATTATTCGTTTGCTATTTTATGAACAGATCATAAGCTACGCGTTAGAGCCATCAGAAACCTGGCAGATATGGCCTCATGGCAAGACCTTTAACAGTTTTGTAAAAGAGACAGCAGAAGGAGCGATTTCAAGCATATTTGGTGTGTCTAGCTGATATTTCTCTGTTCCAAAACCAGAATTATATATATATATATATATATATATATATATATATATATATATATATATTTTGTGTGTGTGTGTGTGTGTGTGTGTGTGTGTGTGTGTGTGTGTGTGTGTGTGTGTGTGACATTGACGTTTTCAGAATATGTGTCCCTCGCATATAAATCTGTTAAAACAAATGTTCTAATAATAATAGTAATAATAGTAATGATAATAATAATATATTTCGGTTAACAGGGATTTATTATGACAGTTTAATGACCGAAATTAGCAACCTAAACAGTGACCTTAAGCAGAGAGATACAACTCTCATCACGTCATTTAGCAAACTCAGCGATGAGATGAAAACCTACCTAAATCAGCTTGTGTTGGACGATACATTTATTATGTGAGTATCAAACAACGCAAGATAATAATAATAATAATAATAATAATAATAATAATAATAATAATAATAATAATAATAATGAATAATAATATGAATAATAATATGAATAATAATATGAATAAAAATAATAGTACGAAAAACCTTTAACCAATGATTTTTATTTACAGGCAAAACATATTAAGATTGGATATCTTTTATGGAGAATTAAAATATGAGAAGGTTGAACAGCAGCAAGGTTACGATATTGGTACCTTTTTCAGTACGTATGCACAAACGTTTCATGGCGTTTTACTGATTACGGCTAAAACCATTACTTTATCCTATTACAATCACGGCTATTTATTACTCAAGCTACAATAGACCAGATTTATTCGCCATGTTAACACTAATTTACCATCCATCAAACGTTATATATTAATATAATAATAGTATGTGATATTTATATAGCGCCCTATTCAGCTAGAAGCTGCTCTAAGGCGCTTTACAATATTATTTACAATATTATTATCCCTGACTCAGACCTGTTTCCACCCAGCACATATCTCAACTCCCTAGGGAGTATACAACGCGTGCTGCCATTATAGGCGCAAAGTGTTAATCAAACACATAGCCATCGCGTCTTGTCAGGTATTAATTGTTTTTATGGATGAGTGAACCAGTCGCCCCATGACGGCATTGCAGCTCACGGAGCATCGAACCCGCGACTGTTCGGCTACGAGTCATACGCTCTAACTAACTGCGTTATCGCGGCTATATCAGGATTACTTAATAAATCCTCACCGCCGTCTTTAACACGAATATCGATGTCCGTGATTGCGATTATCACCAGAGCCGGGATTGTGCTCATGATCCAGATTACGACCATCACGATAATGATCGTCTTTGTTTCAGGTGATGTTGGTGGCTACATGGGACTGTTCATAGGAGGCAGCGCTATCACAGTCTGTGAGCTTCTGGATCTGGTGATTCTGAACACGATATTAAAATGTTTTTCGCGACGAAAGACAGCCACCCAGGTATCGAGTTTTGATAGCAACGAAACACCGGAAGATGGCCACCAAGCGGAGAAGAAGGAAAATGACACCTCGAATGATGTTGAAATAATGGCACACATATGAATATTATATAAAACACTAACCCTTTTATGATATCAGTAAATATTTGGCTATTAATTAATGTACAAATAACAACTCTTTCTGTAACCAATTAGCGGACGAGTAACTGATGTTACCAAATATAAAGTTGTTTTATCTTGATTCGTGTTGTGTTGTTGTTGTTGTTGTTGTTGTTAATGCTGCTTGGATATAAATAACCGTGTCATGTGTTATTTGGCTTCAACAATTGTTGATCGAATTATAATTGTAGAAGTTAGCGTTTTCAAGAATGCTCACTACCCAGGATTAGTGTTTTTGCAACTTTTCGGTCAGTAACCCATGAACGGTTTATACCATTTCTTTTGGAATAATATAAATACTATAATATCACACTGTCTGGCAATTTTCAGTAAATAAATGTCATTTGTGCTGTATTAATTTCAGGTAGAAATGTCGCTTACATTTAACTGGTACATCAAATAGTATTTTTGCAAAGACAATAATATTTCTTGTTATTTTCAATAGATAAGATCATAGTGATGAACCTTCGTTGTTATTAATATAAATGTTCGCCGAGCAAATGCTATGAGGACAAGTTAACCTGATACTTCCACTTTAACTTGCAGTTTATTGTGTGATGATCTATCTTGTATATATTTCCTGGCTGACATTTATGTTCCTAAATAAAGTTATCCTAATCTGTCGTAGTCGGTAGAAACATATAACTTACGGATACTATTTTGTAACTAATAGTAATTTTGTTTTCGTACTAATCAACTTTCTATATCAACAGTTCTGTGTGAGAATTTCCTTTGGCCGTTAATTGTGTCATACTATTTTGGGTTGGCTAAAATGGACCAATTGTTTCGGAAAAGATCATTTTCATCGCTAAAATATTATAAATATTTAGCATGTGTATGATGTAAAATAAATTAGCTGTAAATTAGCTGTAAATGATTGGATTGACTTGTTTACATTTACATGGATTCTTTTTAAAGTTTTCTCATTTGTAATTTTTCAAGCTGAAGCAATGGCAGTATTTTATGTGATATCTATCTTTGTCGTATTAGTCAGTAATAAATCATATATATGTTACATTGTAGATTTGTACCATTCTAGTAAAATGAGAGGTTTTATTCATCGTTATTAAAACTATGCATTACGTTTATTTAATTGTTTCTTGAAAAGTAAGCAATAAACAGACGAACACATGCAACTGAATTTAGAACGAAACACTAGTATTGTATTAAACTGGTTAAAGTTAACAAATATTGACTAGAAAATTTGAAATATGAGCTGATGAAATTGACTAGGCATAATAATAATAATAATAATAGTAAGCATCAGTTTCAGATTATCGTTTTTGGCAGGGAGACTATGAATATTAAGATGGAGCGCTGTGTAAGTGTAATTTGTATCATTATCCCGGGCAGGCTGATCAATGATAGAGCATATATTATCCCTATCTGAAGTTAACTGAAATATCATTGGTTGAATTTCTTGTGGATTTTCAGTATCATGGTCCTTGCTAAGGAACATATTTGGATCAAAGTTAAGGTCCACTGGTATAATTATATTATTATGTGACATGTTCTATAGTAGTTGTTATCGTTAATCTATATATTGTTAGATCATTAGGAAAGACACCAAGAAAAGACCAGGCCTATTCATCACCCACCACTGACATCCAACTGTTTGTAATGTCAAAAGGTTTAATACAATTGCTAATATACTGTCTTGAAATGTCAGCTTCAGGGCTGTCACCACCTCCATATCCAAAATATACAATAGAGTGAGTCACGGAGTTCTCTTTCCGCACCTATAAAATGTGTTCCATTGTCACATCTCAACTGGTTGTCCGGACATCGCCTAGCAATGAATCTTCGTACTGCGTGTAAGAAACAATCACCGTCTGATTAAAGCGTTTCTTTACACATTGTCATTGCTTTACTGAAGCCATTGCCCGATTTAATTTGCAAAGCCATATTCGTATGCCACAACAGTATCCAAAAGTGACGAAGAATTACACCAAATACCTTCTTAAACAAAATGTTGTACGACAAAGCATCAATTGCCTACCCTGCATCCAGAGAAGAAGTAAACGTCAGTGATCTAATCTTGGTACAATATCATATCACATAAGCAGCTAGGAATACTGTGGTGTTGAAACCTCAACTAGGAATAAAATCAAACTGTAAATCGCTAAGCTCAAAGGTACCGAATACACTGAGAACATATAATTCGAGAAGTTTTGAGAATGTACATCTCAATATAATCCGATAATCATAGGGAACAGGTGGATCAGTGATTGTCTATTTAATTAAGGGAACGATTATTACTTTAATAAATGTATCGGGTATAACGCCAAATTTTAAACATAGCGACAATATCAAACTGAGGTAATTAATGACATTCGAATCAAGAGCATGTTTTAAAGCTCTGGCCACAGCCAGAACGTAGTTTCTTAATAAAACGGACGAGTATCAAATTAGATTTGTAACTGGCGTTTAGCAGCGGATAAAACAATGGTCATGATGTTAAACATAACACTTTGTGCTCCATTTTACTTGGAACTCTAATATATAGATACCTGTATCATCTCGGGGAATTCTGATGCTTAGTCCTCCGAATACAATTTCAAATTTTCTTTTAACTATGATTTATTTACAGTCCAGGGTTGGGAGGTAATCGTAATCGGTAATCGTAATCGATTGTAACCGATAACGTGATCTCAAGTAATCGTAATTGTCATTGCTAGATGCAATGTAATCGTAACCACTTACATTGTAAATGTAATCGCAATCAGCGATTACTTTCACGATTACACAAAGTGTTTGATTATTTACCATGTTATATCATACCAGAGATATCGGTTTGGTATGTAAGTCAAAAGTTAACAATAGAACTGATTTACCCATTGACGGACTGCTGTCATATTTATATACACATGATGATTTGTCAGTTTATTTGTTCTATGAACATGAAAGGACAATGTGTTGAAACGCTGCTTCAGATGTTGCCGCTATTATAAGTCATATAAACAGGCATTTCAGATTAATCCGTATTGTTTTCACAAGCTAGTCACACAGCCAGTAATTGTGCGCCGCTTCATTGTGACACCGTCGTTTTAACACCAGCTACAAACGACCTCGATGGCCAGCAATCTGATGACAAGCAGCCAATTAAATTAACGCATTTGATAGTGAACATAAATAAGGCTACATCTTGGCTGCCGTCGATATACGGGGTGACAAACGTTGGCATTAAAGGGAGATCAAAGGTCGAAGTACGGAGTTAAGAGGTGGCCGAGTTATAAAAGAAAAATATAATTTAAAGCATAGCAAGTGAGCTCCTAGTGGCCTAGCGGTAAGCACCCGGCACTGGGTGCCAACGGTCACAGGTTCGAACCCCGTAAGAGGTCGAAATCTTTCCAGAATCAGCGGAAATATTTAGCAACATTTTTGTGTTGTCGGATTATCAAGGTCATTTTACATTGAAATATCACTTTCTGTTGGCAAGATGAAGAGTCGAAATCGCAATACGGGTTTGCTGGAGTAAATTAAAGAGTCATTTATAATGGAGCTAAATCCGTCATAAACAATAGTTAGTTGGAAGGTGCATTTGCTGGATAAACGATGTCCGTATTAACGGGTTCTCATTGTATATAATTTGGGAGCTACCTCACTATATATATATATATATATATATATATTTAAGCAAGTACCTTGAATAATTAACTAAGCGAATCCGGAAAATTTATGAGGTAGTTGCTTTCTTTCTGAAATTACTGGTTCAGAATAATTAATTTTAAAATTGTTCAAATTAATTTTAATTAATTCACTAATTTCAAATATTATATTTTACTTTTCATTGTATTTGTATTTTATTATTATGATTAGGTTATTCAGACCGAAAATAAACTCCTTAAAACTAAATCATGTGAAACGTACCCATTTAATTATTTATCTATGAATAAGAATACATGTTGTGTATTGCAACCCATTGTTTTAATAAATATATTTTAAAAACATATCTTTGTCAAAGATTTTATCATAGTATAACACTGAGCAATACGATGGCGAAACTATCATGAACATAAACATAACAAAAGTCGATTATTAACAACAATATACATTAACAAGCATGTGTTTTGAAAAGGGCAACAAACTTTAAAACGCAGCGCACCAAATATATAATTCATATTTTAAGTTAAAGTAAATAGCTTCTTAATCTTAAGAGGATTTAGCCACGAAGTACAAGTACTCTGTATGCCACACCAATATTATTCACAGCCACAAATTAGTCCAATCATTTATTTGTAGATGACACCCAAGTACGCATATATTTATCTACAGCAGACACATATATTTCTCTTACACAGCTCGGTGACTGTCTTAGTGATATTTCTGGATGGATGACAAACAATAGACTTGGCTTCATTCCAAGAAAACAGATTTCATCATTATAGATACATCCAGACAACGCGGAAAACTTGCTCGTTTCTTCCCTAAGCTCATCCTTATTCATTGCATAACACCATCAGACACTGTACATAATCTTTATCGTTTTCACTTATCGTCTCTTCCCAGTGTTACCACTCATGATGGCACTCGCGCATTTCCAATTGCTGTCCCTAATATTCGGAACTTACTCCCTGAACAAGTCAGCTATTCAAATGGCATAGTATATTTCCTTCAACATTTGAAAACTCGCCACCTGGGGCGCCTCCATGGTCTAACTAGTAGCGCGTTAGATCACAGATCACTACCACCCGTGTTCGAATCTCGGCGTGGGCATATATGAATGGCGTTTCATCTTTGACTTCGCTTCATTACCTTCGGATGTCGCTCGGCCCATTTAGCCTACCACGTGCACGAAAGTGGCCGTAAAACACCAATCGTCATCATTAATTATCATTGAAAACTAACCTTTTTAGAATTGTTAATCCCTTCCAGGTTGTCCACTGTCCATCCGATTATTAATTGATGAATTTTCCATTGTTCCGTGACTACGAGATTGCCCAACTCCTTTGCTGGATGCGTCAATGAGCTCGATCCTTTTCGATAATATTAGCATTATAGAAGTTTGTTGTTATTATTATTATTATTATTATTAATTTCGGCCAAACTGCGGTGAATGCTTGGAAAGATATAGTGAACAACACCATCAGGACCCTTGTGGAGGGTATACCCTATCTCGCGGAGGAAATATTTATCAAACGCATACGATGACCTTAAACGGCCAAGGTTATAAAACGATGCCGCCACCAACTAGTGAGCTTCGGCGGCCTAGCGGTTAAGCACCCGACACTTGGTGCCAAGGGTCAAAAGCAAGAGGTCGAAACTTTTCCAGAGATTAATTTCTCGGCTCACTACATCGTGGGTGGCTGACCACGTTAAATGGCGCTGCCGGCTTCACTGAATTATTACAACTAAAGGGGGACGTTAATGACCCCCTGAGGACGTAAAACACTCTGGCAGTGACCATCCTCAGGGTATTTCGTCTCCATCTTTCCGTACTTCTACCCCGTGAGTGGTGGGGTGAGGTGTTTCTCAACCACTCCAACCTAGTGGCTGTGCTGAATCAGCGACAGCCTGGGAATTCTCCCCGAACAACAAATCAAATCAACTGTTGAGATACACGCTGTGAAATAAAGACCGTCCGTTCCCAATATATGGGACTTTTGCACTTCCTACTTTGTCTTGTCTCACTGGCAGCCCCATAACAAGCTCAATTTCAATGAAGGGATATATTGAAAAAAATACACACGCATTATTTTCGATAATAATTGTTAACTCGATATATCGAATAAATATAATTTGACGCATATGGTAATATAATCACTCTCCTGTTTGAAGCATAAATTGCATACCATATTGCCGACTTTGACAAGCTATATGAGCACGTTTTGAAATAACATACGTTTTCTATTTAACCTGACAATGGCACCTGTTATTTTACAATTTTTTAAATTAAATTGCCTTCGTTGAAATGATAACATTTCACTTAAATATCCGTTCTTTATCACCCATCATTAATAATGGCGTAATGCTATTAGTTGAATGACAGGCGACATTTCGAAAATACGATGGCGATAAGGATAATTCGAGGCAGGCTATTATACTATCGTATTACATATTCCATAGCAGAATGTTTTACGTTTTTATTTAGAATTGTCATTTAGAAAATATAAATAGAGGACTGACAGACCGGACCGAATAACTCGCCTGGTCCTGAAGAGAGATTCTCAAGATGAAGCTCATATTGATGACAGTGATAGCGGTGCTGTGTGCTGTTAGTTGGGGGGAACAAGGTAGGTCGTGTTTATACTAATCGATCGTATTTGTTATTTTTCTTATAAATTCCGTAAAGTTAACTAACTTATATATTCAAGCGTATATTTACCTATTTCTAGAAAATAAAATAGGTCTTTATGATGAACGCCAGTTAGTCTTGCTGCGCGTATATATATTGACCCCAAAAGCTATGCCAGTATACTTAAAATAACCGAGTCTCTCACTGAAGCTTCCATTGGTCGTGTTACACGATTTGGCTAACAGCTAATAGCTAACTTCATATAAATAATTATTCCATGGCTACCATACGTGACGGGCAGATATTTAGGCTTGATTTGAGTAGGTGGATTTAACAGTAAATGGTGAATTAATGGTGGTGATAGGTGATTTACATGAGTCAAATAGGTTTTGGGGTATTTTCTCTTTTATTAGGGTTAGTTTGATATGTTTAGTGGTTACGTTCCGGATCTTAGGATCTCGCTTTGGCTCCCAGTCATAATTAATTGTCACGGATGTGATATTATGGTGTCTCCTCTTGTTGATACTAGTATGTGTTTTTCCAAGATATTGCTTTATACAACAGACCGTCACAAAAATGATTATGTAGCATCTCAAAATAAATAAAATATTGTTTTTAAACAAACAGATTATGTATATATATACTGTTTGATTCGCATACAGAGTGAGTCTTTTCAATTGCAAGTTTGTATTAATGGCTCTCAGTTTAACGTAACAATGAAGGACGTTCAACAGCTTTGGCAAACTGAAAATGATTTAATTCATCATAAAAGCGTCTATTATGGGTGTATTCTGACTTTAGTTTTGCATGCTAATAAATTTTAGTTTGTACTTGAAACAGAATGTACAAATATATGATGTATTTTAGCCAGTATGTAAGGTTTCTATTTTAATAGTTACCTCAGGTGGATATCAAGAATATACATGGCTGTTAGATTAACGTTTTAAATTGTGTATTGGATTGAACACTTTATTTTTGCAATATTTATAATGTCATTTATTTGTATTTGAATTGTTTACTGATGGATTTTGTTTGATTGAAAACTTTGAAATGAGAAATTAAATTGGTTTGATGACAGTAACTATGGATAGAGCGGAAATCATCTCTCTCTCTCTCTCTCTCTCTCTCTCTCTCTCTCCCACTCACTCACTCACTCTCTCTCTCTCTCTCTCTCTATCTATCTATCTATCTCTCTAATAGATAATTATTGGAAATGTGATATTTTCATGTGAAACCCCTTAATTACTGTTTCCGTCATTTCAATGTTATGCCTCTTTGGGTTTCAAGTATTTCATAAAGTTTCTAAACCCGCCATGAAAGATTGTATCCAAGATTTCAACGTTTTCCATTTCGGGTTAAGTGAGCCTGCACCAGACTGAATGCTGAATTCTTTCAATATTATGTAAATAGTTTGAATAGCACTATTGTATGTCCTAGCTGTATTTAAGTTTAAGTAAACTTTTATTAAATTTCAATTTTGTACTACGATGTGCAATCATTTATTGGCTGAGTACATCTCGTCACAGTTATTGATTAGCTCTATAATGTTGAATGGTAATGTTTCCCGCGTTTGTATTTGAACATACACTATTGAATCAATACCAAAGTAACGTTTATTTGCTGAAGGTTGTGATGAATTGTGATATCAGCGCACTCATTCAAACAGTTGATATTATGAATTCAGGATTCAGGGCTCACATTGATAATATATATATATATATATATATATATATATATATATATATATATATATATATATATATATATATATATATATACATTCCACTATGCTGCGCCTCACCTGTGGAATCACCTGCCAAATGCTCTTCGACGATGTTCCTCATTTAATATGTTTAAATCTAGTCTAAAAACTCATCTTTTTAATATTATTTATTCCTAATTGTTTGATCATACTATTGTATTTTAGCTGTTTATTTATTACATATGTGTATATATTCTATGTTTTAGTGTGTGAAGCACCTCAGAACAACTTTGTTGAATGAGGTGCTATACAAATCATATTATTATTATTATTATATATAATTCTATTTCTAGTAATATAATCAAAGTTGAAAAGGTCATGTTTTAATTCACACTGAACTTGTTATATTTCAGACGACTTAATTGAAGACAATAATGATGAGATGAATACAAATGCCAAGATTTTAAATTGTAAGTTATTTTCATGAGAAATGTTATGATTAATCATAATGTCAATGTTGTTGTTGCTGCTGCTGTTTATGACGACGACGAATGATGATGATGATGATGATGATGATGATGTGGAAGGGGGTGATTATGATGATGATGATGATGATGATAATTGTGATGGTAGCGATGATAAATATATAAAGATGTTTAGGATTACAATGACATCATTATTACGTCTAGTAGTATTACTTCTAAAACGATAACTACTTCTGTTAGTACTACTACTACTACTACAACTACGATTACTACTACTACTACTACAACTACTACTACTACGATTACTACTACTCACTACTACTACCAACTACTACTACCTACTACTACCTACTACCACTACTACTACTACTCCTACTACTCCTACTCCTACTACTCCTACTACCTACTACTCCTCCTCCTACTACTACTGCTACTACTACTACTACTATATCTACTACTACTACTGCCTACTACTACCTACTACTACTACTACTACTACTACTAAAACTACTATTATGCTAATACTACTACTATTACTACTACTACTACTGCTACTACTACAGTACTATACTCACCACTTCTACTCTAACTAATACTACTACTATTACTGCTACTACTTTACTGTTATTCTTAATTCTAGTACTAATACTAATACCACTAGTACCAAAGTTATGACTAGTAGACCTGCTATTTCTACTATTACGAAACTATTACGTTTACTTTACTATAATTTGTACTTTAATACCTATACAAATATATAG
>JAODUP010001204.1:0-7500 GCA_025642065.1 Paralvinella palmiformis | reverse complement strand
TAAAGAGTATCTATGCTTAAAGGAAATATCTGAGTAAGTGTGTATGGATGATATAGGATATATATATATATATATATATTTTGTATATATATATATAAAAATATATATATGATAAGTTATATTATTAATTTGTATTTAAAATATATTATTATATTATTATATATAGAGAGAGAGAGAGAGAAGTTATAATTTATATAATTTGCTCATTTAAGAATTATTTATTTTCTCTCATCTACATACCTGGGCGACCTGGGTGACCTCCTGCTGAACCTGGTAAATTGAATGTGTACCGCTGTTAGTCAGTAAGATAATCCGGCTAATTATAATATTTAATGAATAACTGAGCCTTCATCACAATCAATATTTCACAAATGAAGTGAAAATATTTTCCCGAATATTTTCCTTCAGGTGTTTATTTATTATTCGTAACAACGAAAAATAATCTTTCGGCGAAATGTTTGGCATAAATAACAAACAATATTATATAAATCGATATCTCCTGTATGTCGAAGGTTTCGTTCCATAATCTTACCTGGTCCACCGCCTGGAGGACCTGGAAATCAACATTTGCAATAGAAGTAGCAGAAAATAATTTAGTAGTAGGTTAATTAGTATTAAGAACGAAATATATGCAACTAAATGAAATGTTAAGAGCTGTTTGTTCGCATAAATCATTAGAATAATCGATCAGACTTACCTGATGGAATTCCTGGAAGACCTAAAAATCAAAATAATAACGCCAATATTGTTTGCCAGTTTGGTCTATTTGGTACTTTGGTACTTAAAAGCGATATATCATAACGTTATTCTATATTTTCTGACTTTATCTTACCTGGTCGTCCACCGCCTGGTTTACCTGGAAAGAGAGATTGGACAGAATATGAAACATGATCATAATGATGATGCAATGATGTTTCATAATGTCAGGGTGACATAAATTGAATAACTAACACTTAAATTGGAACTATCCATTATCATTTAAGTTAGTTAGAATTAAATAAGCGAAACATACCAGATGAACCTCCCCCCGGTGCGGCTACGGAGAAAACATATTTCAGAATGTAATTAGATTTTTGTTGCCGTTGGGATCGTTAAGGTGGGGGAACATTTTATTTTCGGATGTATAAACTGTGCTTGGCATTGGCTGTACTTACCCGGTCCGCATGGTCTGCAACAGCACGCCTCTTGGCAGTTAAGGGTGTCGCCATAACACTTATAGATGGTGTTATAAGATCCTACTCCACATGTTTTCGAGCAAGCTCCGATTTGCAGGCGGCGACAGTTCTTGTTATAACGTACAGTATCACAGGCTGAAAGATCAAAGAAAACCAAAACAGGTCGCCATGAGATGGAGGGGATATTTACGGAGCTTGGTATGGCTTGGACAACTAAGTTCGATAATCATTCAGCCAGTAATATGATGATCTTACAGGTGTCGCAGTCCTGTATGTTACATGGTGAGGTGCATGCGTATGTCCCCTTTCCATGACTTCCGTTTCGACAGTCAAAGGTCGTTTTCTGCCAACCACCGCCGCATGGTTCGGAGCAATCCCCTAGGCTTATTAGTGCACAATCGCCCATCGTTATCTCATTGCAGTCGACATCTACGAATTAAAGTTTATATCATGGATGAATATTGCTGATTTAGCAAATACCAGTAATGCTAACGTCGTCGAACGAAGTGTTACTTTTGATAAGCCCAGCAGAATGTTGTCAACTTTCGACTCCAATCTGAACACGTTTCGTTATATGTTTCCGATACTGTAGCATAATAACGGTATTTTCAATAAAATCTCTGTGGACAGTAACAGAACTGCTAAACTATTTCTCTCACATGTAATTATCTTTGCTATTATTACATGCTGTTCCATGCTATTGCATTATGTCTACTACTTCATAATGCAGCTGATAATCATAGCTCAATTAAATATTTTAGCCAATCCATCGGTTTTAATTTAGCCAATAAGAATGTCAACATTTCTATAAGTATCAGTCGCGTATCACGATGATCATAGATTATCTTACATGTATGTTTATACAGGTATAAGATTAATAAATTAAATGATTAATTTAATCAGTTAAATAAATATTCTAACAAAATGCCACTGTTA
The DNA here is from genome assembly GCA_025642065.1 of Paralvinella palmiformis. Taxonomy (NCBI): domain Eukaryota; kingdom Metazoa; phylum Annelida; class Polychaeta; order Terebellida; family Alvinellidae; genus Paralvinella; species Paralvinella palmiformis. The sequence goes on along the minus strand of JAODUP010001204.1, from coordinate 5,389 downwards.
CGATTGTAGCCAAATCGTTCAGTGTAGATTTACTTACAGAACACGATGGACCGTTGCTCTGAAACAATACAGTTGAATGATTAAAGAGGCTTACAATTCATCAAAATGTTAATTATTTATGAATAAATTGAAGCAGCTCATTTGCAAACGCTATGCTAATTAAATATATAAATATGACCTATAATATGACCTGTTACAAGACATGAAAGTAAAAATAGGAAATCATGATCATAGTTAAAATTTATAATAATGAGACTACTGGATTACATTTTTAGTGCCTCTGAATCTTACTCAACTATGAAACCAGTTAGTAACTATTATTTTCATTCATTCACAGTTAAAATTAATTTACGAAATACTGGTGCCAATGAATTTTCTGACAAACAATATTTATACTTCGGGCTAAACAATTTTTTTACTTAGTAGTAGATTGCGCATACCGATTCCGCACCCAAATTGGCCTGTAAAAGAATTCACAAATAACAACCAAGAATTATAGTTAAAAAGATATTTAAAGATTAAATACACATGACCAAAAATATTTACTACCCCGGGTGTCATTTTGCTCATTAATAGGTTAATACAAGTATCGTATAACCTGCCAAAAATATATTTTTAAAAACTGAATATAAAATTCATTTTAAGACCTTATTGAGGGAACAATACTGATAACGTTTCTCGAATTTAATAACTTAATAACTCGAATTTAATAATTTAATGGATTTGATAGTATTATGAACCGAGATTAGGATATTTTTGTTTGCCATAGCCAAATTACCCAGATACGTTCTTCGCTATCTGTATATACATATTTAAAATATATTTTAAAAATATTATATTGCTAGTATAACACAAACACACACACACACACACACACACACACACACACACACACACACACACACACACACACACACACACACACACACAAGCCAAAATAAGTTGAATTTTAAATGTTAAACAATACTATTGAAATCCATTTATTAATGTCACAATTATATAATAATGTATTATTATTATTATTATTATTTTCGAATACAGTCACCCATCATTCTTATATTTTTAAATGTGAATTTACTTTGCTCACAAATATAAACAGGCCCGGAGACAACTACGTAAATTGAATGCCAAGTTCATCGTAAATCGCAGAATAAAATAGTATTTCGCTGTTTATTTGTTTGTTGGTTAACAAAACACCTTTAGAGACGAACAATCAAACCTTACCTTCTGCCGCTACGCATCCTGCAGCAAGAAAGAGCGCGATCGCTGGAAGCAAATACATTTTTCGAAGTCGATTTCTGGTCGCCTATTTTCGAATTAGCGTCAGACTGTGAGCGGGTTGGCGTATTTAAGCTGTTTTCGTGACATTTAAAGGTTAGACTTAGGTTGGTGTTTTTGGCGAAATCACGTCAAAACGCACACGGAGTGATGCACTTAGCTTTTTGGCATTTCTTGCCAAAAAATAATCGTCTCGTTCGAGTTCGTATCGGCTTATCGAATATGCATGCCGTTGAGTTTACGCCTATCGATCATTAGCATCGATCTGCATCGATCGTCTCAGTTTATTTTTCACTCGATATCTCTTGATGCCGCGTTCAACGTCGTACTTCCTACTGGTCAGTATGCGGCCTGGGATGTCAACCTATAAGAATCGCCCCGTTGGGCTGACGGTCAAGTACCTGGCATTTGGAATCGCTACGATCAATAGGTGATAATGTTTCACAAGATAAATAGTTCGGCTCAGAAACATCTGGGCCGCTGCCCATGTTCAGTGGAGTTGACGAAGTCTGTTAAGAACCCCCCCCCCAAGGAAGTAAACGTATTGAAGAACTGGTTATCCAACGCGTATTTCAGTTCAATCGTTTTTTATTGCTAGCCGACGCGCTTTAGTCGCTTAAACGTATTATTTTATAACCAAAGCGGGAATACGTACTTCTTATATCCCGTCAGTTATCATTATTTCCCGATGATGTCAATTGAAACAATAAAAATACTTAAGTATTCTGAACTGCGCATCAAACAGAAGTTTCCTATGCAACATCAGTATCTTGTCAATGAACACTACTAATTCAGGTGTGACTGTAAGGATCAATGGGTCAATGCTTCTTTCAAACTTAAAAAACAGAGAGCTGCTTTCAATTCCTTTATTGAAAAATATTACTATGTTACTTCTAGACAACTTGCCTGGAAATCTGAGGAATATTGAAGTAGTGGCCATTTAAACCTAAGATGTATATAGGTTAAAATATCTGCCAGATCGGCTGACAATAAGGGCGTGAACATAAACTAGTATGAATGTTAATGTGTGCATATTCATGTTTATGTTTGTGAAAAATATATATATATATATATATATATATATATATATATATATATATATATATATATATATATATATATATATATATATATAATATTAATGCATGTTTACATAGCGCCAGAACCAGGTAACCCTGTTCGGAGGCGCTGTACAGTATTATTATGCCTGACTCATACCCGTTTCCACAAAGTACATATATCAACTCCCAAGGAAGCATACAACGCATGTTGCCATTATAGGCGCAAAGCGTTACTCAAACGCATAGCCAGCACACGTCCTGTCAGGTATTCATTTTTGTTTTGTTTTACGAATGAGTGAACCAGTCGCCGCTTGACGGCATTGCAGCTTACAGAGTGGTACGCTCTAACTAACTGCGCTATCACGGTTCGGTTATCTATAAAACAAACGTCCAGTTAGCACCATGATGGTGGAGACAACGGCGAGCATTTACGATGCCTAAGGTCGTAATAAATCGTATTTGCGCCGTGAAAACTGGCACGACATAAACCAAACAAAAGATGGCGCCATCTATGTGCGTAATAGGTTGCGCGGTCTGTTGACGCGTTTGTATGATGCCGCGTAATATATTGTATGGAAGTAATTGATCGATCGCTGGAATCTTCATATGTCAGGCCGTTTGATGAGGTGCAAAGCCGAGTGCATATCCTACTCATCCGCTCAGGTAGACTCCCTGCGGACAACGCTCAATATTAAGCTTTGTGGTGCGCATATTTTAAGCAGTACGTAATTTGTTAAATACGTCGCCTTATACAAAGAATAAATCTCTTCCGGAAGCTCACCCCTTCGATGTTTGGTTTTACTAATAAATAAACTTTATATTTCAAATTACAGAACTTTATTAATAGTTGTCTCAGAAGAGTCCTCCAAATTCGCTGTCTAAACACCATCAATACCAGCGACTTGTGGGAGAAAACAGACCAACAGAATGCTGGACATGAGATCAGAAGGAGACAATGGGGGAGATTGGTCACACACTCCGCAAACCGGCATCAACTATCACCAGGGAAGCCCTAACATGGAACCCACAAGGAAAGAGAAAAAGAGGACGCCCAAGAAATTTGTGGAGAAGGGATCCTGACAGACATAAAGAGGACAGGGTACAGCTGGAGGGAGCTTGAAAATAAAGGCCAGAACAGAAGATTTTGGAAGACTGTTGTCAATGCCCTATGTCCCAGGAGGGGCGAAGGGTGAAGAACTAGTTCAAATATCCTTTTGGGGTTGTGTTTACACATTATTTTGGATATCTCCGAGCAGCGCATTTTAAAGGTCTCCTGCTTATTATTATGATTATTATTATTATTATTATTATTACCAGTTTTATTATAAATGAATGTGCATTGGATGGTAAAGCAGGTTGGTTCTCGACGGGACAGCGAATTGAGTGTACGGCCAGTACCGGAAACAGACACCATATCGGCGTTGGAATGAACTGTTTGATGATGACGTCAACGAGTATACGCGAATGACTCCCTTTCTAAGTAGTTCAGGTCAGCTGAAGTTAATCCTAGTAGCCTTATGAAAAATATTTGTACCCAAAAATTTTATATAATTTTTAACTCAATTATATATATATATATATATATATATATATATATATATATATATATATATATATATATATATATATATATATATATATATATATATATATATATATATATATATATATATATTGTTAGACATATACATTTCATAATAGGGCACATCCGTAGTCTAATTGGTAGGGCGTTGGACTACAGATCACTACCACATTAGTCGGCTTGGACATATCTGAAGGGTGTTTCATCTTTGACTTCGCTTCATTACCTTTGGAGGTTGCCCTGCCCATTTAGCCTACCGTGTGCACACAAGTGGCCGTAAAACATTAATCATGATGATGATGATCATCATCACTGGCGACAATAGACCAGTTGCTTTGGATCTTAGAGGCAATTGCAAGAAGTTCATTTAGTGTTTAATTAATCAACCATCAAATAATATCGACCATATGATAGGTATACCGCTAAATGATAATATATTTCACATGGTTTGGTTATTCCTCCTAAGTTGTCACCGCATCTGAACATCTGTCGATCAATTTTGAATCGTACCATGACAATGATATTGTCCAACCCATGTACTAGGTATCCAACTGAGTTTGATTGTTTCTACCCTATTGGTACAATAGAAGTTTGTTATTATTATTATTATGATTATTATTATTATTATTATTATTATTACTATTATTATTATTATTATTATTATTATCATCATCATCATCATATTTCATGTATGTGTGTGTCTATGTGTGTGTGTGTGTTTATATATGTGTATGGATGTTTTTTTTTTATATATATATATATATATATATATATATATATATATATATATTATACTTTTTTAAGTTTAATACGTCCTTAAATACCACTTCTTCGAGATAATTATTAGACATTGTTTCCTATTTCTGAATAGATTTCCAATATTCAATATTTAGAATTCATGGAAAATAGATGGGAAGGTTCCTCAGAAGAAACAGTTTGGTGGGCAATGGTACAACGTTTGAAATGATGCGAAGCTCAGCAGGAAGCCAGGTGTTACGGAAAGGGAAAACCGAGGAGACCGTGTGACAACCCTAGTTAAGCAATTCTCAACACAATTAAGTTTTAGAATATCGTAAAATGCGATGTTATTAAGAAGAAAGTTACAGTATCTAAGTCTACCATTATTTAGTGCTGTAGCAATGGTACTGGCGACTGAACGAGAAATATATTTTCTGAAATTGAAGTCACTATCAAATGTCACACGAAGATTCCGTACAGTGTGTGATTGTCTGATGCTATAATTAAGTATTAATGATTAAATCTGATTTTTTCATGCAAACAGCGAGTAATCCACATAGATGGTACTCTGGATGTATGGTAAACCAACAATTGAGACCATATATTAAGTGCCGAACAGACTGGCCCGATGATTATAATATTAACCGAGATAACGAACAACATCAGACGTTCAGTAAGGCTTTTAATCAAATTGATTCAGTAACTATCGCCCATTCCATTTGCTGCAATG
>JAODUP010001203.1:37500-169729 GCA_025642065.1 Paralvinella palmiformis | reverse complement strand
CACATGTGGAAGTATAGAACATTTTATATTTAGATTGATGTATGTATTGTTTTATTTAGATATATGTGTACAAATATAGAGGTCTCAAAGGGTATTTAGATATGTGGATGTTCTGTGCCTGTGCCTCTCTATTTGTATCCTAAAACACACATTGCCCGTTCTAGACATCAGACCTATTTCGATCTAGATTCCTTATTACCCCAATGTAAGAAAGTTATGTCGTTAATACCACATGTTTAATTATACTAGCTTTACTAGGTATAGTGTATAATCTATATTGTTGTCCTCTTATGTTGTCTGGCTAAACGACCTATTCATTGATACAATGTTGTTTGGTGGATGTATACTACTAGAGTCGTTTGTTACTCCGGCAGGTATCTCCACGGATATTAAGCTGCGGACAGAGCATTTTCCCATATTATTAGGAATTAGGTTACACTGATATAGGAACATTGTTGAATGTATAGCTATTATAATCCCGATGTGTCATTCGCCGTATCGCAGATCTGCCTGACATCAGCTGTTCTCAAACATGGGTCAAATAGATGAAGCAGATAGGCGCTTTAATTTAGATCCCACCACACCTAACTGCATATACTTAGGGACGCTAAATTAGGCGTGAATGGACGTTCACTTAGCGATCAATATGCATCCAAAACGCACGCACGCACACACACAACAAACACACACACACACGCATATATATATATATATATATATATATATATATATATATATATATATACACAAACTCACACACACATTTACACACACAAATATATATATATATATATATATATATATATATATACAAACTCACACACACATACGCGCACACACACACACACACACACACATATATATATTCATACGGCAGCTTATACTACGGTATCGTCAAATAAAGTGTGGCTTGACCTTGAGATACCGGATGTTAAGCTCGCCATGACCTGCCATCCACCGCAAAGGTTAATTTGTATAGTTGTGACCCCAGTGGATGCACTTCCTTATTATGCGAAGACTTATTTCAAGCAATAAAGAAACCACCACAATGATGTCACGCACATAAACGACAAGAACTCCCACCGATATAATTCCATAGTTTTAATCGCCACTATTGGCATTGTAATATTATCATGTAGTTGTTTGGAACGGCTTATTTTGTCTCCTAAAGAGGATGTTCCTGTCTTTATTGGTAATTATCGTGACATTTGTTTGGCCGCTTTTTATTTTAATACATTAGTGTCTGAGTGTATGGTCTCATTATTCAGTAATTAGGTAAAACACGTTTTAAGACAGCATGTCGAAAGATGCCTGATTTTTAGGGTCTTAGATTAGGCCCAAAGGTTCATCTCAGCGCAAGATTTATGGTTGAAGACAACAACAATTCAGTGTGTCACGATGCTTGACGATGACGATAAAAGGTATCAGCCCGGCAGAAAGAGAGCAGGGGTTATTTCCGTCCTGGTCCAAATATACATGGGAACTCCTATTGGCGTCAGGGTTAGGGCTATTGCAGGACCAAAGTAATCGATTTCGATTACTTAAGAATACTTTTATTACGATTACATAGTAAAATAATCACGATTATAATCATGATTCCAATTTATTTCACACAAATATGAATGTGATTCTTCATCAATATTAACTCAGTTAATTGTATAATATCAATATAACATTTGTAAGAACCAGACGGATTTTTTCTTGAAATGAAAATGTACAACAGATTTTAATGTCATCATACAATGTTAATTTGTTTTAAAATTTCTGGGAGCAATGTTCACCATAGAACAAAGGAGCAAGTGATGCATTTGTTTGTTTGTTTGTTTGTTTTGTTGTTCGGGGAGAATCCCCAGGCTGTCGCTTATTCGGCACAGCCTATATGTTGGAGTGGTTGAGAAATGCTCCTCCCCCACCACTAACAGGGGGGCAGTACGAAAAGATGGAGCCGAAATACCCTGAGAGTGGTCACTGCCAGAGTGTTTTACGTCCCCCTTTATTTAAAATAATTCAGTGGAGATGGCAGCGCCATTTAACTTGATCAGCCACCCACGATCTTGTGAGCCGAGAAATTAATCTCTAGAAACGTTTCGACCTCTTACGGGGTTCGAACCTGTGACCGTTGGCACCAAGTGCCAGGTGCTTAACCGCTAGGCCACCGGAGCTCACTATGCATCACTATTGCCATTAATGCGCATGTATATATAGAGATAATTTAGATTAGTGAAAACTGAGATTAGTGCAAATAGTATCAATGCATATTTGAGAAACATTATATTTAGTAACGAAATGTATCCTATCTGACATGACTATAGCCAGGTAAGGTCTATATAATATATAGGATAATTAGAATATAGTCACCCCCCCCACCTTTAACTTGACCACCTCTGTAAAACGTCCATTTGTTCACAATCTTAAACTATGGCTATTTTTAAACATTATATTTTTCTTTTATAACTTCGTATTTCGACCTTTGACATCCGTCTAATATGAGTTAACTTAACTGACTGATTGTCATCCTACTACTGGCCAATCAGGATTGTTTGCAGCTGTAGTTAAAACGCCGGTGTCACAAAGAGAAATAATGCACAAGTACTCGCTATGTGACTAGCTTGGGCTTAACCGTGTGAAAACAACGCGAGTTAATCTGAAACGCTTATTTATATGACTTATAATAGCGGCAATATCTGAAGCAATGTTTCAACGCATTTCTTTTTCATGTTCATAGAACCAATGAACCGATAATCTATCATGTGTTTAAATATGACATTAGTCGGTCAATGAGTAAATCAGTTATATAGTTATATTTTGCCCTACATACAAAAAACATATCCCTGGAATGATATAGCTTGGATAATATCAAACACTTGGTGTAATCGTGAATTTAATCGTTGAATACGATAACATTTACAATTTAATCGATTACGATTACCGCATGCCTGATTGATGTAGTAGAACTATATTTGAGAGCGAATCAGGCCACCTAAGACGTGAGGACTGGTGTTTTGTGAGCAATTATTAGCCTTTCCTGAACTTAAATATCCCCCAGGGACCTACTCAGTAAGCACTCAAGTGAAACACTATGAAGACAAATTATTTGTACGAAATTATTTTCAGCTCGTAATTACTGTTCCCCTGTAAAGGTGCCGCCGCCCAGCCTCCCCCCTTTACTCCGCCACTGCAGCCGGCTAGTAAAAGATGGAACTCAGATTGACTTGCCTTGGTATCATTCTCTTTGATAATTAGGCTGATCAATCCAGATTGGATCACTTCCTTGAGACAGGCTTTTAGACAGTTAATGGAACCCACATATGTGTTGATTGTGTCGGTGCTGTGACACGAACATGTCACTCTAGTGCTCCCTAAGAATATAATTCCTGGGCTATTACTGGATCCTGACAATGAGTTAAATTACGCCTCTTCCTTGAAGAATTTAAAACATTGTATTGCTGATATTCGGCTAAGGATGCCTCAACCTATTCTAAGACTAAATGACAATAAAACAAATAATATACATTTGGCATCACCACATTGTGTTAAATCCCTAAAAACCAGCATTATAGATGTGTGCTTTTTTGATTAGCCTTAATGGGTTACTAACAAATATAGTGGTTATGTTTGACCAATGTATAAACATGTATAAATAAGCATTCTTGACATAAGACACACTTGTAACTACAGTCTATGCCTTTGATACATCTCGTACACACTAGTTTAACGAATTCAGAATACTGAAGCTAACATAGTGACAAATGTTCGAAAATATGATCATATTCCCCCGGATTATTCAACAATTGTATTATCTACCTGCTCGTATCCATGTCAAGATTGTATTCATAGTTTATAAATCTATTAATGATATGGTGCCATAATACTTGCGTGAATACTAATTATGTTTTAAAATACTTATTGTGTTTTTAAGACATATTATTTGGGCTATTATTATATTACATATTATTTGTACAACATCTTTGAATAGTTATTAAAGGCACTTTTCATATATGCATTATTATTATTATTAATATTATTATTCTGAATACTTCGGTTTCAACAAATGGTTATTAGATCATCACTTTTAGGACAATTTCATTTTTAACGTGTGTGTGTTCTCTGGGAAGGCGGTCGAATAATAATATAACACATGTATAAATTAACTACTTTGAAGCCACAGTTTACCTTCATGCGCAATTCACTGTGTGTCTAAGCACATATATACGTACCAACAATTCATCACCATAGATTATGAAATCGGCTGCATTCTGGATTAGAATCACTAAAGTAACCTATTTATATAAGTCTCACATCATAGCTAGTAATAGGACTACTGTAAAAAGGAGGTTCCTGTTATAGATTCTATGCATATCACACAACCTAAGAGCTTCGAGTTTTAGGTGTGACAAACATGTAAGGCGTATACTTAGTAGGTATAAAGAAGTAGCCAAATGATCATACTAAAGAGGACTTAAGTAGCAAAACGGCCATGTATTATCGTGGACGAGAACGAAAGGCTGTTACTTTTCACTCAAGAGCTAATCCTCATGCGTTTATTTTCAGTAGTTACTGAACGTTCATATATTTAAATATTTAGCTTCGTAATGTATATTCAGTTAGATGTGGAGGGTTCTATATAAAAACTCCTATCCGAATGATATATATGACCTATAATAGAGGTACAAGGGGTGACAGACAAATCGCCGATACAGCAACTGATATATAGGGATTATAATTGCTATGTATTAAACAAATTCATATATATTAATAAAGTAATTACTTATAATATAGAAAAAACTCACGTCCTTGGCTTGTGTGTGTCTTTGTGATTGCGTGTGTACGCGCTCGTTTATAGCGTATTACAGTCTTGTGATTTGTACCAATCTCTATCGATATACACGTTTCTGATATCTCTTTACAGTGCATAGCGCATAATACTTGGACATTACAACGGTTTATCGTACCCTAAAGTAAATAGTTACCTGTTATCATTTGTATACAAACAAAGTCATATGAATGGCATGCTACGCTATGGCCGTTTATCAGTTGTGTTAATACTTAAGCCGCATGCACAAAGGCATTAGTATGTACACCCTTGTCAAAAGGAAAGTGAAAACATCGGCGACCAACAAATATAATCAAATGTTGTTTGGAAACAATTTCACTTGGTTTCAAATTTGAAATTTTATATAACACTTTTACTTTTAATATACGCCCCGGACAGGGATGCATAAGTATCTGTTATCTGTGTTAACTGAGTATTTATCTTTATATATCAAATATCTAACCTATGACCTGGGCGGCATATAATATTTGCCTAGAAGATATATGTCGTTCAACCTTTAAAAATCTCCATGATGTCCTTCAGTCAACATTAAGATATCCAAAATCAGATATCATGTATCTGTTTTCAGTAAATAACTGATTATTATTTCAATTTTGTCATTTTTGGAAAGCTAATGGTATGCTGCTAGATGTCTCTTGAAATTTATTAGTTTCCCAGATTTGTGTATTTGTATTGGCGTATGTAGTTATGGGAAAGGACAGGAAATAAAAACATTACCGAACGCAGGCTAAAATGTTCCTGAGGACAGTAGCTAAGAGGGTTTTGGGTATTCATTTAATTTTGTTTAGTTCCGGTAGGATTTCGTTCAGTGATTATATTGTAAAACACGCTATGTCCACACGCAAATATATTCTTTACTATAATAAAGATTCAATGCATAACAAAAAGGAAACGAAATCAGCAAAACAGTTCTAAAAAGAACTAAGCTTGAATATACTACGAATCATTTACCTTGGTCTCGACGTTCAGATACGAACTTTCGTTTTATAATGATTGCATCACCTTTACTAAATGACCTTTATGTACTTAGGAAACCGATGTTTGCGAAGACAGTATATTGGCCAGATTCAGAACATCGTCCAGCCAAAACATAATTAGGACTTGCATGGACATTAACTTATCCATGCCACACGAGGACCCCATAACATCTATACATTGTCATAAAATGTCAAGCAATGCCATTAAATACTTTTAGAGGTTGTAATATAGGTGTTCTCTCTATGATTATATTACTTTACTGTGATTTTCCTAAAACACCTATGAAATAGAAGATGCAATTATTAGGACTAATAACACAAATTAGGAATATATTACCTGTAGTTGCGGGATGTACTTAAACATCCTTAGGCGCCTTATTACAAAAACAATTATTTATTTATTTCAAATGTTTGAATACATTCCTCGTTCCTGTACACATTGTTTGAGACATTTTAAGAATATTAGTAAACTAAAATATCTCGGATGTACAAAGCGTTAATATGCAACATTTGCATTACCATAATCCTACATGACGTAACATTGGACATAAAATAATACTATCTTTTAAATGAGTATAACTTCACATCACGGACTAGCGGTATAAATGCTTATATGTTCATCACATTTTGATATTAATATATTTTAGGTAATAATCTAAGCCTTCAACTAACTGGAGAAACGTGGGTCAGTATCAATTATAGCCGAACAGGAAAATAATTGTAATAATAATCATAAGTGGATATGATGAGTTATACTCAGCTATAATTCACTTTAAATGTACTTAGAAGTATTTCTGTCAATTTGATATTGCCCATTATGCGGTATACAACATAAATATGTACATGTTTGAAAGGATACATTGAAGTAACACATTAGTATATATCATTCTTTGTTAAAATACAATAGTTATATTCTAGCTAAAACAATGTATTCCAACATTCTCGGGTGTTATTTTTATGACTCTATATCGTGAAGAAGAATGAAACAGAGGAGGTTGTTGTGTTTACAATGAATGATATAAATCATTAGTTCCTGTCACTATTGTTAATTCCGTGTCGCTGCTTTAAGAGCAGGTTTTTCTTCTTATTCACTGATGACAATGACGTATAAAGTACAGTGAGATGTTTTAGCCTAAATGCCACTCACATCTTCATTTATCGTTCTCAATATAGGTATTAAGTCCACAAGAGGTTATACAGGGTAAACATGATTTGTTTCGGCAGTTAGTAATGTCTTATCTACATACAATATTAATATATTGTCTTTCTATACAAACATCAAACATTTAATAATTGAAGGACAACAAGGACGAGGAAATGATAAATTCGATAACAAATTATTGTGTGTCTTAGCTGTCATTGCAATGTGAATTTCTACATTTTACCACAGCAGCATAACGATCCAGAAATACCGATTTGGTGGCACTTTTAAGGCATGATCGTATTTATATACTGAATATTTGGTTCCATTTATTCCAAGTTGTTGGAAATTTGAATAGTGGAAGCATATCGTTAGATTTTGACTTATTTCTTGCTACATGATACAAGTTTGATTGTCGGGAAATAGATGCAATATTTGTCTCATTATTACGACAATAAATATCGTCAAAGGAAGATGGCAATTTCCCATTTGTATAATCATGCATAAACAACAGCACCTCGAGCTCATTTAAATCAGATACCTTCAGTATTATTTACTCTTTGAAAAGCGGATCGGTGTGACTATTGTTTTTGTAATTGTGAATTGCTGGTAAAGCGCGTTTTTCTAAGAAGTCGGTTGCGTTTATTATGTCATGTTTCGCATTTCCTCATGCAAGCATTCCTTAAACAATATGTGAATTTATCAGCGAAAAGTTCAGTGTTCTCAAACCTTCCATGAGAAGGAACACATAGAGATCGAGAAATGGTACTATTTACGTATTCCAAGTGCTTTTTCCACGATAACAATTGTGTTTTTATTTGTTAACCATATAAATCATTGAATTTCCGCTCTTACAAGTTATTGTTATGTATGTAATGAAATTGATCTTGGTTTATTGCAATTACTTAACTTATATGAGTGACTTAAAGTTTTAAACAGTCTGAAATTGAAATTATTTGCAATTCAGACAGTGTTATTAGGCAGTTTCAAAGCCAAAATAGAAAAGCCGTTTGGATTAGATAAGATTCTAGATACTGTCTGTATCGCGATGTTGGAGTTGTATAAATAGCACCAGTATGTGGAAATATTTTCCTGGATTTGAATGCTATAATTCCAGTGGAAAATAATTTTCGAAAACTTTTAGGAAATATTTTAATATGTGTACTTGCTCCTAGAGTGTATTAATCACTTACATAATATACAAGCAAATATTTATTTTATTGATTTATAGGATATTTTAGAAAGTGCCATTTAGGATCTTAAAGACTTAATGTTAAGAAAATAGTTTTTGTAATGAGGAACCTCTAACTAGTCTCTGTTATACTGTTATCTCTGTTATTTAGCAAAACGGTATTACAGTAAAATAAATAATGATCACATTTAGTCACAAATAGTTATCCAAATAAACGTATACCGAATGATAATTGATAGCCAAATTATGTTTTATAAAGATGATACCTACAAATTATACGGATACTTTACATGTGCAGCACATTGTTGTGAATATAAAGCTTATTTTGATCTCAAGAGTATACTTTTCTGTCTGGACTTAGTTATTTTGAATGATCACATTGAAAAATACATACAGTTTTAACATCACAAGGTTTTTTCTAATCATATACAAAAAACAATATTATTGCAAAAAGAGCATTTTCATTTTCGCTTCTGAACACATATGCTATTTATCATAGTAACTTGCAACTATTTAAAGCAGAAACCCAATTTTCTTTAAACAGACAATTTGTCGCAAATGTCTGTTGAACATGTGATATATATATATATATATATATATATATATATATATATATATATATATATATAATTATAATTTTTTGTATATTAACCGCAAGATTTATAATCTGGAGTTGGAATTAAAGAATAAGTTGTATACAATAAACATCTGTCTTGAGACGAATACATATATCTAAATTGATGGAAGCTACTTATGATTATTACGGATGATAGTACAAAATTTCGCAAATATTGAAATAAAACAACATATACGTTGTATAAACGAACATGGAATCATCAGCATTGTCTTGACCTAGCGCACCGACACCCTGGGGTGGTATTTGTTATATGTTAATGGCAGAATGCTAGGTGTTCATTCCGTTGTAGCATGGCTCGCATAATAGTGCAATCCTGCAACATTAAGATTACATGGTGCTCTTGTATAAACATGACGAAGTATTTAACATATATTTAAAATACTATCTGAAGGTTAGGTTATATCGGTAGGAATATAACGTAACAAAGTTAAATTAACATCTTAAAGTTTTTTCATCTTTGGATGAACTGTTTGACTGACACTATGTGTATCATGCGTTCTCTATTCTATCTCTTGACACTAATCTAAATCTAAGTAATCTGTCAAAACTACGGCTGACATGAATTATTCTAGAATTTCGATTCAACAACTGACTGGGTGGGTTTTTAAACTTTACATGGCTAAGATGTTTATCACGGAACCTGTTTGTACATTAGAACATAACACTGTAACTATTTGTGAATATCTGATTTGTTTATCAAACCACAAACAGTGTTGATATAAAATAGCGGTACATTATCAGATACTTGATCACACAACATTTGGAAATTATCTGGACAATATAATAGTATTTTGTCTTTAGTTGGACGCATACATTTGTATTTTCCAAAGTGTTTGCTAACAATAATTACTTGTAATCACTACCAAACTGAAATGAGATTGGCAAATAAATATATAATCTAAGAACACACAACTATTTGGCTTTTAATGTTAACACAAATACTACTTAATCATGATCAAATAAAGAACCACATTACCATAAAAGTTTCTTCTATATTATACTTGTGCATATTTGAGGATTACATAGCGATAATACCTGAATTTATTAAAATAGCAATGGCATGAAACTGATTATAAAGAATACCACTAACTATAAAATATGAATGCATCAAGTAGGTAGCCATTTCACATGATCCATTTATTGCGACTTGAACCAGATGCGACATTATATTTGAAACCTGGTCACGTGTACTTCATTGAAATGTTTATTATTAGAGTTGATACCATCGTAGTTTGTTGTGTGCTTAGACATAGTATTAAAATATTCCGCCCATTTAGCATACTATGTGTACACAAGTGGCCATAAAACACCAATCATCATCTTCATCACACATACACACGCACGCATTTGTATTATTATCATTAATATTATTTACATGACAATATAGCATTAAATACGTAAAGAACAGACACTGCCCAAACATGGTGTATATATATATAAT
Source organism: Paralvinella palmiformis (assembly GCA_025642065.1). Taxonomy (NCBI): domain Eukaryota; kingdom Metazoa; phylum Annelida; class Polychaeta; order Terebellida; family Alvinellidae; genus Paralvinella; species Paralvinella palmiformis. The sequence goes on along the minus strand of JAODUP010001203.1, from coordinate 159,507 downwards.
ATATATATATATATATATATATATATATATATATATATATATATATATATATGAAAATATATACAATGCGTTGATGCTGATTTTTTTTTAAATCTGACCGACGGGTACCAATACCACCGGATACCATTTATATCAGAACAATATATCTTCTTCAAAACCCCAATGGGGATAAGCAGGAACTGACGTCCGTAGGCTCGGAAACAAACTATAAAGATATATTTGTTTGATAAGAGTCCTTTTCCAAGAAAGTAATAAGTATGTCGGATCACCTGGATGGATGTGCTGTTCGTTAACTGGATAGTTCTTGGCAATTCTAGACTTCACCTTGAATTCTAACTTGTTTTGCGATAAAAACATTTAATCTAGTTTATTATAAAAAAGGAAGTGGAATTTTTCTTGGAATAACCAATATAAAATTCTTATGAGCCAGACATTTCATATTTAATCATATGGCATAAATTACTGATGCTGGTATCTGATAGTAAGGATGACAACTAGTATACGGGTCAATGTCCTTCCGAAATGGCACGCCTATTATCTTTCTTGTGTAAACAAAAACACAGACTGCCACATTGTTCGGAGATTGTTATGTAAGGGCTAAGATACGTGTTTTTATTTTCCGCCAACGGCAATGTCATTTTATCCTTTTCCCGCATCATCGCTACCATCGATATCATCATCCCAGGGAATAAACCAAGATATGTGAGATTATTGAGCTCACATATTGAGCTCACAGAACAGTGATCTCTTAGTATGTTGATGTCTATCGCACAGCTCAAAATCTGCAATACTGTATTCATGAGTGTCACTATATACATAAACCTAATACAGCTTTTTGATTAATACTCATGTCGCTTTCGCCACACTGGGTTAGTTGCTAACAATAAAAGCAACATAGAAAGTGATATATATATATATATATATATATATATATATATATATATATATATATATATATATATATATATAGCTATATATATATAGCTATATAGATGTCTCTCTCTAGACAGGTCAGTTTGAATTATACTTGCATCGGAACTTTGGAAAGGTGGCCTTTAATAGCAGGTGACGCTTCGAGACAGGTGGCGTTAAGAATAGGTTTGACTGTACATATAAATGCACACACCAAGTAAAAAATACTGGGATATAACAATTTATTTACAACAACAATTTTCTTAATACGAAGTAATTTTTCGATCACATTAGCACTAAGTCAATATAAATCGATTTGTTTAAAATAAAATACGATTGTCACATATCTTACATGTCTTTTATTTCGTAATTTAACATGTTGATATGTGAACAGGTGGAAAGTAAGCATTGACACCTAACCAGGGTGATGAAATTTGATATGTTCACACTTGTGCATTGAAGAATGATGAAACGACATCATGCGCTGAAGCGTTTTAAAACAACCTAGGAGTGTGACTTTCCGTACTCTAACCAATGAGAGGTAGTATGTGTGATGTCATGTTCTAAGTACGGAAAGCTGTTACGTTTGGGAATGTTCTAACCAATGAAATTGAGTGTAACCAGTATGGGGTGATTTTGTGTACATATTGGGTTTCTAGTATTTACTGCTTATGCAAACATAGCTGTATTAACAATCTTAGTCAGTGTTCATGGGCAACAACCATAACAGAGCTTGATGGAATCAATATTTGATGTGATGTGGAATTGCTAGGCGTTTAGGACTTGCTGATCATTTGTGGGATTTGTACTCAAATCTTCTAGGAGTTTTCTTGTTTGGAATATATCCCCTGGGGTTATATTATCGTCGCATGATGGTAGCTGGAGTACATTTCGTGAATCTCTAGACGTTGATGTAACTCCTTCGACCTTGATGTGTTTCCGTTGACCTTGGTGTAACTCCATTGACTTTGACGTCACTGTGGTCTAGATAGCAAGGACGTTAGGAATTATCGTTTGAGACAACGAATCATTTGTGAATTCACAAATGTTTCGTTGTCTCAAACGATAATGTGTGTGTGTGTGTGTGTGTGATGATGATGATTCGTTATTTACGGTCATGGTAGGCTAAATGGGCCGGAGTGTGCGTGCGTGTTATATATATATATATATATATATATATATATATATATGCGTGTGTGCGTGTGTTTCAGAATACATATTAAGAGGCAGCAAACACAGAGCATCAACATATCTAAACATCCTTTGAGACCTACCTACATAAATATAAATATATGCAGACATCAGTATAAATATAAATTGTTCCATACCTTTACATATCGACACATATATGCGTATACCTATGCATGTGTCTGGTCTACTTATCAGCCTGTGGGAACCAGCTAATTCGCTTTCCGTACGCGACAAATATGTCACGCCCACGGGAAAGCGGCTACATGCAGGCTTCATAGAAAAGACGAAGCACGTAAAACATGCCATTTGATACCATAGCTCGCAGTAAACAACACGTGCGTGTGGTTCAATGGTGACTTGCTACATACATATCATAACAATTTTGACACCTCAGTTTATATTCAACAGTAATTGTCTGTGGTCCAAAAGAAAACTATATAAAACGTTTCGACATCTCAGATGCTGACCTCAGCTTTATTTTGGTTTCGAATAACTAAATAAATCCTACTTATATGAACCGTATCGAAACACGTTCGACTAGTCTGGCGACGAAGTTCTTCTTTAACCTGAGTGAAGCGTTATGCTTTTTATAGCCCTTCAGCTTGTTAACCAACAGTACAGTTTGTTGACCACGTGAGACAATGTACACCAACTCCATTTGGAATCCGTGAAGTGATTTAGCTAATGTAAGACAAACACAGCAATACTGCACAATGGATTATTACTGGGCTAGAACTAAATATCGTCTCAAACCTGAATAAGTACTATGATTTACTCGAAACTGGCAATTTATCCGATATTCCGACAAACAAATTTGGCTAGCATAGTTTGATTGTAACGGCAAGGTTTTGTTTCCCCTACTATACATTTTCCACTTTCTTTAGCTATACATTATTTTAGCGAATGTGTCATGCTGTTTAACATCTATATTAAATAGTGCCAGGCATCTGCACACAGAAAGCAAATTTTGTATTGATATTTCAGTGTTTGCTTTTGAACTCTATTTTAGTTACAGAACATGAAGTATAATTATATACTAAAATTAATATAGAGGACAACAATTCGGCACACGAACTCCGTTAATAATTCTAGTGTCCCTGATTGTGACACAACTCGAACGGATCTTATAAACAGCAACTGGATATCAGAATAATAACCAGGACCAATAGATATATGGGCCTCCATCACATTTCAGTGTGAGATCGATTAATATTGGTCGTTTTAGCTGTTTATTAGTAGTTAAGGGCACGAGACAATGTCGCCAATTGTTTGACTCCTGTAAATACACAACCCCATTATGGTATATTGACGACACTTTTATGATCATCATAACTCAGCTTTGTGCGATTAGGCTAAATACGGTGACAAGCCGTATCTGCAGTTCAATAATCAGAACTGCTTTTCTGCATGACTTCGACGTCGACATTTCTATCAGTTTGTATATGTGATTATACAAGTGATTAGCGAGTTTGTAGATCAAAACAATTAAAAATCCCGCTAACATTCCCAGGTTCTGCTTTGCATGGTAATATTTTTAACCTTTTCTGATCCTTGAATATCATGAGTCATGATGAAATACTTAATGGATGTTCCTTTATTTTTGATGGTGTACATGTATATACTCATGCTAAATGATAATAGGTTCAGGCTCTCATTAACCTAACTTTATCTTGGATAATCTAGCATCTTCCTCTGATGTGGAAAAGGGAAAATAATAAATATATTTATTTACAATTTGAGTAGGTTTTATATATATATATATATATATATATATATATATATATATATATATATATATATATATATATATATATATATATTAGAGAATTACTAACTGTGAAAACAACTGATGATTACTTTGCTTGTATCTGGACATTTAGGTAATACTGGAAAACGTATATTTAGAATAGATTGGTATTCTAGTAAGACCTATCAATGTAATTTTACATCACCTTCAGTTTCCTACACCAACATGTTTGTGACACACGTCGCTGAGTTAAAGATGAAATATCTGTTTTCGAAATTGAATGACTTTGGTTAAAAGAACAACAGCAAATAGTGGAAGGAACCTTCGGTTGGGTTTTAGTTTCAGTATAAAACAAATAAATCCTTCTATTGTGTGTAGCATTGCCATCGGTATGTATTGGTTCGATTGTATATTATGTGTTTACCGCTCATCACGTCTTAGACATTTGCTTTATGAAGTCAAGCGTACGATATCACTGACGTCATACATCCGAAACTAATTTCTGCCATTATCCCGCAATCTTAAATTATGAATGGATTTACGTTAGTTATATATTCACATTACTTCCAGCTAATATTGTTCTTTTCATTTAGAGCAGTATTAGTATTCCATAATAATGAACTTATCAACAATTAGCCTTACTCTGATCTTCTTTCTGATGTCGCGCATTCAGTGCTTAATAATAATTAGTTAATGTTTTCATACATGTAATGTTGTAGGTTGTTGTAATAGGCTGATATCAAATATGGTCTTATTTTGCAAATATTTAGATCGAGGGAATGGAAATAAGTATCGTTAAAAAACTAAATTAAGGTCACTAATAGATGAAACAACATACTATAATATGGGCCTCAAAATATAATCAACAGAGAAAAAAAACATATTGAGATGGCCACATAAACCTAATATATAAAGTTATAAAAAATAAATAAGCTAACGCAGGTAATCCTTGGTAACTATTTAGGAATAATATCAGAAAATGATATAAACAAGTGTGGAATGGTATTTGCTACGTAAACATTTTGTGAACATTAATTAATATTGTTGTTTGTTTCGTCTAGTAATAGGACAGTAATAAAAGGTTAGTGCTGCTATTGTTTTATATTTGTTGGGGAATTAAACATTATATATGTATATCATATTATCTCACAAATGTGAAACGTATAAGATAAAAGAATAATAACACACACGCGTATAAGCGTTGTTATATACACATGACTCACACAAACGCACACACATACACACGCAGACACACACAAATATATACACATACATACATACACACACACGCACATACACACACACACATATACACAAAACACACATACACACACATTTGTAAATTTCAGGAAAATGCTTGTTTATGACATATATATCTAGGTTAACGACATTCTAAACTACTCTTAGATAGGAATGTATTCCATGGAGAATAGTAGACAACCAATTATCACCACAAATATAACCTAAGATTGTAAACCCTTGAATATGATCATGTCAAATAATACTAATGAACCAGGTGAACCATTAGCATAATCCTTAATTTTTACGGTGATGCTGAAACAGCTCAACTACTATAACTCAAAATATGAATAGCTTTGTCTTTATCCTGTCTAATCAAACAAAACCGAGGCTTAAAGATGATATCACTGTCGCCAGGAGGCGAACAATTGGGGACCATGTCTAGTGCCCTTTAGCACACACTAATGGTCAACGAAACCACTAATCTTTGGTTTTGCACTCAGTTGGGATATTGCCCCATTGGTATTATCTCATATTCATATTGGCTCCTCTCATTATGTTGATACCGAGGCGATATTGCTAGAATGTGTTTGAATTGTGCCTTAAATAGGTAAATTCGTACTTTTATTAGCAATCGTTGCCTAAATTATTGGCCATTCATTTTCTAAAGCATCACAAACACTTAGTATATGAGCTGCTTGTTCATCAATGTGGCATACACATAGAGTTTAGTGCCAGAAAACATATATATATATATATATATATATATATATATATATATATATATATATATATATATATTCTTTTCCTATGGGTAGTATCATGTTTACCAATTCATTTCATTTCTTCTTTAACGTTTTAGTGCACCTGAGAAGCAGCATACCCCGCCTAGACAAGGAGGATTAAATATTGGTATTGATGTGATGTGGACTCCCTTGGTGTATTACACTCGGATAGTGCTGGTGACCTTTTTAACGAATGCATCAATTATCTTGATGTGGACTCCCTTGGTGTATTACACTCTGATAGTGCTAGTGACCTTTTTAACGAATGCATCAATGATCTTACGCTAGCCACGCAACCAACATTTGCTTTGATAATACATCCTTCTGGTGCTCGATTATTACAACCTTTCAGATATATGGCTTATCACTGGAAACCCAGGGTAGAGCAACTATTAATACGGCCGGGAAATGTCAAGGATATGTAATAATTAAAGCAGCAAGAATGAGAAAATATAATAGGATAAATTCCGTGAGCATATTTTCAGAATCACACATATAATATATATATATATATATATATATATATATATATATATATATATATATATATATATATATATATATTCAATGTTATTGTATTTCTTCGAACTACGAGGTGTTAGATGATAAATCTTTAGTATCAATGAAAAATGGGATATTTTGGTAAAAAGATCGAGATATACAAATATATTATTGAGTAAGTATATTGGCGTATTATACAATTCAGCATCTTTTGAAAGTCATCAGTGAAAGGTTTAATTATATCTTATTCGATATACCCCATAAAACAGGAAATCAGGGTATAACAGCTAGATCCAGGTAAATATTACACATCATAGTGAATCTGCTTACAAATGTTACACAAACAAAGGTGTTTAGCAATATTTGTTTTCATTTTATCAATATCAAGCTTTTAGTAAGTAGCTAAAATTTGGCTGAGTAATTTATTTCATCAGAAAGACATACCAAAGTGTTTGTCTTCATGGTCGATATATAATCGATTCTAAAAATATTAGACACGGAAACTGTCCTATAATATATCTTACTAGGTTTACGAACACCATCTAAACAAATCTGACATTTGTCGACCATATTTATTGCTGTGCTACTCTTTCTTACCCATTGATAGGCTATATATCAGGAAAATAAACATCACACGTAAGCAACATCAGGTGCAGATGACTTAGAATATGTAACATCACAGAAAATATCGGTTCAATCAACTCCCTAATACTATGTTTTAGATAATTAATTCCGTTGTTAGAAACTTCTCCGGAATTGTGCGAAAGCATGCCTCTAAAACAAGTTGCACTTATTTTCATAGTCTTCTATTAGATTCAGGTTTGTTGTCTAAACATTGGGTCGTTGTTGAATTATCCGGAAATACATGTGACATGTGATGTGCTGGTGAACGTAACATAACCGTTACAGTTTTGTTTCTTCTAATCTTTGCCTACATGCCCGAGAATCCAGTACACACATTGCCAATACAGTACTAATCTCCATGTTCGTCACACAAGACGAATGGATTCTAAACATAACATAGTGTATTATGATAATAATAAAAAGATGCAAACAATTAAATAATATCTCAAGTGTTGCGCTTCCACGCGTTGCAATGTGATGTTGGGTTTAATGGTCAACGTACCTTATATTGTGTTCTGAAAGACACTTTCAGTTGGTATAGGTTATAATCTTTTAAATGTTATATGATAACTCAATTGTTAATAATTTGGGGAACAATATAATTGGTTTTACTACTAATATTTAAAGTTTTGATTTAGTTCTTCCGTATTGTTTAGCAGGGTCATATTTATCGACTTCGCTTGGTTTTCAAAGTCCAAGGACAAAATGATAAGCGCATCAATTTCAAACTCGCATGTATCTGTGTGTATACATGTGTGTATGTATGCGTATGAGTATGTGTGTATGTGTGGGGCAGGGTTAATGTATGCATCGTGTTTTATCATATATTTAATTAATATGTTTCCTTTACTTGTAACATACATGGCATGCATCAGATTAAATATAGTTATTCTAACCATTATCAATCTGAACAATGACTAAGAAAATATAATAATTCCCTAGCCTGAAGTTTAAAACAAAATTGTAATGATTAATATACTAAACAATATACAGGGTTCGTAGAAAGACTACATTTACCATGATTATTACTGCCCTTTCAAATGTATACAATTAGCTGTCTTATGAATTTCTAAAGTGTCTCTATTTTAATAAGAAAGAGAGCAAAAACCCTAACAAAACGCAATTATTAAACAATATAAATGAATTAAATAATATATATATATATATATATATATATATATATATATATTATTGGTATAAATCTCCTTTCTAACCTAATAACGCTAATATTCTAAGAAGCGATGTATATATCGCTAACGCAATCATTACTATCAAGTGTTAATTCGACCTACAATTATTGTTGTGTCATAAACTGTTAATTTTCGGGCGCATGCTGACGTCAATGATTTCGAACGCTTGACTCCATAAAACAAATGCCTAAGACTGTGATGTGCAGTAAACACATACTATATAATCGAACTAATACATACCGATGGCTATGTTACGCACAACAGCAGGATTTAGTTGTATTATAATGAAATTAAAACCCAACCGAAAGTTCCTTCGACTATTTACTGTTATTCTTTTAACCAAAGTCATTCAATTTTGAAAGCAGATATATCGTTTTTAACTCAGCGACGTGTGTCTCAAACATTGTGGTGTAGGAAACAGAAGGTGATGTACAATTACAGTGATAGGTCTTACTACAATACCAATCAATTCTAAATATACGTTTCCCAGTATTACCTAAATGTCCAGAGACAAACACAGTAATCATCACTTGTTTTCACAGGTCAATTTTCTAGTATATATATATATATATATATATATATATATATATATATATATATATATATATATATATATATGTATAGCCTGTGTATTGTATCACAGGAAAATATAAACTGGACCAAACATAATAATTTGTATATTACTAAGCATGAGCTTTGTAATTAGGGACTAATGAAAAAGAAGATGAAAGTCATCAAATTATCTAATGAATTGCTTCTAAGATATACGGATTTCATCCCTGCACGAACTTGTTCACATCCGATCCATTATTACAGCCAGATGTTTTACATTTCATTATGGGTAGTTATATAACTGTATTATCCAATCGCATTTAGATAATTATTCGAAGTCACTTAGGGATTGAAGAAAAGCAACATGTCGTCATATTCAATGTGCCTTATAATTACTCTTTAACAAAATATAAGAAAATAACAATATATTGCCATCAACAATATTTTCTAATATACCAACGGTGTGAGTGGTATTGAGTATCAAGACGCTTAACAACTTTAAATATTACACACATTCCATCTATTACGTCTTTGATATAACAAGTTTTGATATATAATATTTTCATTATATTAACCTAACATAGTCATGTAATGTTCTGGTGGAAGTCAGCGACGTTTTAGAAAGTGTCTACAGATAAATACATTTTGCATACAGTCTGTATATGTGATGTATAAGCATGATATAACAATACAAGAAAAGTCAACAAAATGAAAACACGATGGATGAACTATTTCAAAAACTCTCCAATCACAGACAATATTTACTTTATAGATGGTGATACTACCTGCTAATGTATAACCTTTTTATACACGAGAATATTGTCTTTTTAACTATTTATACTAATAAATTATGAAATATACAGAAGCAGGTTTAGTTTATCGTAAAGACACGATATACCTACTTATTTACTATGGGAAGCCACTACAAAGTTTATTTTGATTTTCTTCTAATCTAAATGAACATACACAATAACTTCTTTCCTTTTTGGATATCATTAACATCAGCTATATATGATCCTAGACAGTCTGCCCCATAATGAGGAGCGGAGTTTTCGATAAGTTGAAGTGTCCAGTTTATCCCTTCCTTCAATAGTTCAATGTGATAAATACTTCGTTTGTGTCTAAAGACTAAATTTGCCACCGGCACGATATATATTCGTTTTATGCTGGCGTCCGGAATTTAGTCCTTGGTTAAATAAATTAATTGATTTGATATAAGAACCAAAAATAAATAAATAATTTGTCAAATTTCACCAGCTTCAGTATAATTTCTAATTTGTGACATAACCCCTTAAAGCGCCGATGTAAATTGTTATAATAGTGACGAGTAGGTCATAGTATTTATTGGATTTGTATGTTTATGAGGTATTTGACCCTCCAGCAAATATCACAAGGCATATTATGCTGCGGTTAAGATGTTCCTTTTTCTGTGCGTGGAGACTGTATGTTTCCAGGTCCATGCGTTCTAAGAAAAGTTGATCTAGAGCTGTATAATCCATGTACTATTTGCGTCTTTGGAGGCACGCCGTTTAAGTGTTTGGTTTGGTTATCCAGCATTTAAATGACTGTAGCAAGCACACTACGCTCTTAAAGCATTATAAGTACTCCTGACTCAGGAACAGAAACACTGCATCGCATCTCGAGCGGGTGGCATTGGACACCGTTCGCGCGGTTGGTGTGTTTTATATAACAAGTTTACTTGTATATAAAATTCACCTTGGTTGTATGTGGGAATAGAATTATCTTTCCTAGGTCCAGTTATGTCCAGTTTGTACTATGACATTCAAGATTAGCTCTAATCTGCTTGTCATAAATAACATTTAAGAACTACAATAGTTAGAATAGCATAAATTAGGTCAGGTTTGAAAATGATAGCATAGTTCAAACAGTACGGAAGCTATGACGCGCTATTACGGTCTGCTTCAGCGCAGATGTCAGTCTTTTAATAGTAATTAAGATAATCAGTTTTAATAGTAGTCGCTTCATGACCGTTCATCTGGTTTTCACTTGTTGTCTGTTCCCAAGGTTAAACCTCATTCTGCGACTCGTACTTTTTCAGTTGTTTTTGCTACTATTTGGAATTAACTTTCTAAACTTATTAAGTAATCAAATAGCATAGTTTCTTTCCGTCACCATTGAAAACTCATCTTTTCAGAATCGTTCATACTTCCTAAGTTTCCTTTCCATCTGACCATTGTTCATGAAATTGATAACATGAAATGAACTATAATAATAGATCTGAACATTTATCAACTAATACTATTATTAGTTTTATCTAAATATTTTATTTTAATTTAATAGTTTTTGATTTACTTGGGAATCTTGCAAATATGCAATAACACGATTATTAATTTATATAAATGAGAAAAAGGCAAGTAAGACAATAAATAAGTAAATTATTTGGTTCATTCATATTAATATTCAATTTTCGAATAATTTTGCAAATCATACTTGAAGCACTCCTATTAATATACCTGTCAAAGGGGGATGAAAATATGATCAACGATACAGTTCATCCTTGATGTAGCTAAAGTATTATTCTGGGATAAATATTATGAATTAATATGAATCGCTTAAAGTTAAATAATATGATATCCGTATGATATCACTTGTTAAAGATACTCTTCTACTTTACCTTCAACTTTGTCTTCTGCCGTAGCAAATTATTTATGTATCAAATATAATCTATATTAAAAATTAATATTACTTAGGCATTGATTTGATGGCGATGAGTTTTGCCAACGCGCTATACCAGGGCGTCAGATTTAGGTGATATACATATTATATGTGAAAACCTTACACTTCAAGGCATTTTGGAAGGCATATCAATCATAATTAAATTGCCGAAGGTTTCTAAAGATTGCTAAAGGTTTCTACGTTTACTCTTATTATAGGTATATTGATATTATAAAGATCGTGACTGAATGTTCATTGGGATAGTTTGCAGTTCTCTCCTCAGCTAATAGACTCTAGCAAATTGGCCTAATCGGTATTTGAAATATTTAAGCGTATATACATGTCCTTAATTCTGTGTATACCATATTTCTCTATTTCTTCATTTGTGTCGCTAGATCATTTCAATCATTTCCACCTGACCTTTCGCTAATGTCCTATTCCAAAGAACTTATTTAGTATAAAGAAAATATTTGGCAATGACTCTAGTCATAGTCTATCGAATGTTATTACTGTGATATATAAAAGGTGATAGTCATACTATACATATTAGACGAAGATTTAATGTTCTTTATCATATAATCCGCTAAATCTAAAGGCTCTCGTGAAGTTGAAAATATCATGATATACAACAAGTGGTAATAATGGGGATGTCATGATTATGAAGAAAGAATAAAACAATTGAGATAACATAATTTCATATATTAATAGCTCTGTTAGCGTCCCTATTATTATCATACATATCATTGACATGAAGATAATGAAATGTCGTCAGCAGTCATTAATGTCATTGAATAATGGTAGAAGTTAAATAATTGATGAGCTTGTCTAAAGGCCTTTCCTACACAGAAAGAGCTACAGAGTCTGCAAAAATCCAACCTCACACAACAATGCATCAAAAGCCCATGTATATGTTTATATTTATAGGATGGTTTATTTTATTAATTCATTCTGCTGGTGCTGGTTTTGGTATGCGTATTTTTACCTCTGTCTCAAAAAGGTACATTATAATTTAATTAATCATATTTGTACTGAATTGTGGCTATTTCAAAACGTTAAACTACTACTTAGTATATAAATTGTATATTCAGTAATGTTATACTACCAATTCTACGGCATATAGGTAAATATCACAAATGTGCAAAGGTTACATTAAGCTGTCCACAACTCGCGATTTACTGCAAATAAGAAGGGACGCATACCCAAAACCTGACGGTAGACTATGAAACCGAGAGCCACGTGCTTCGTGTTACGCTATGGCACAACAATGGTGATCATTCTAACAACGTTATTAATTCTCTGAGACATGGTTTTAAGAATGAATGTGGAACAAACACTTGCGTCGATTATCCAAACACTGAGATATGGGCACCTCGTTTTGGTGGCCTATTAGTGTTACCTTCCTCAGATAAGGCCTATCACGGGTAAGCAACGCAGCAATAAATATGGTCGGCAAATGTCAGATATCATAGGACATTTTCCGTGTCCAGTATTTTTTAGAATCGATAACACATCGATCACATAGACGAACACCTTGGCGATATGTTCTAATGAAAGGATCTTGTCAGCCAGATTTCAGATATTTTTGAACCATTATGTGTACTTCAATTCAATTTAATTTAATGCGTTTATTTAAACATTCATAATATATAATTTTGATGAAAGTAAACACATATAGATTGTTGAAAAGGAGGATGCTTGAAGCATTGCTTATTTTAATGCCACCCCCCTTAACAAAAGATTAAAAAATCCACGACAAATTTAAAAATAAAACATTTGCATCTAATTGGTTCCATAATTTAATACCGTTATTACAAATTGATATTAACTTTCTTTTCTTCATACCTAATGTTAGTTAAAATATTCATTTTTACTAAACCTGGTACCATATCAATGTATTTGTTCTATTATTATGAACATTTATTTTCGTAGATTGATAATAACATACTATGTTTCGCTTTATAGAATATAATCAATGTTTTTAATTTTACAATATCTAAGATTTTCAAATACTTATATTGAGCAACAAATGGACGGTATGCTTTCTTTTGCAATGGCAACAAGGTCTGTAATTGAGACTTGAAAGTATTTTCCCATATCTTACATGCATAACTTAAGTAGGCAAGTATTTATGAACAGTATAACATGTAAAAGCGGTTATTTTTAAGCGTGTCTTCGACTTTATAAATATAATAAATGTTTTTCGATACATTTATACAAGCATCATTAATATGATTATACTAGGACAATTTTAGATCTACTACCACTCCTAGGAATTTAGTAATTTATATTCTACTGACTATCAATCTTGAGTTTACAATCATCCTGATAAGGCTTGTTATGGAAACCCATGTAATTTGTTTTATAGATGTTCAGATATAGTTTGTTAACTTTAAACCTTTGACTCATTTGTTTTAATTAATTGTTGAGTACATTAATCTCTGTTATGCTTTGAAATATTTGCCATATTATTGATGTAAATCAAAAATAACATAGGTCCCAAAATGTTACCTTCTGGAATTCTACGTAGCATATTTCTAAATATGAATAAACACCACCATAAAAACATATTGTTTTCTGTTAGTTAAATAATGTTTTATTCAACATGACGCAATACCTCGAACATCATAATGATATAGATTCTTAATCAAAATGGAATGATCTATGGTATAATTTGCTTTCTTCAAATTAGAAAAACACCAGTTGCTACCAAATTATTACTTAAATTACTAGCATTATCTCCGATTAATTCCATAAGTGCCAATTCTGTATTGAATATTTTAGTAACTGTAAAATGGAATGTGCTACGATCTGTATCTACATCATTTCAGTTGGAACTAAGCACCTGGTTTTAATTTCTAAACATTTGTATCGTATACTTCCAATGTTACAGCTGCCAAATGTTGATTTCCTCTCTGTATAAGTGAAATAAATAACCATAGAACAAGTATAGAACAAGTATTAAATGTATGGTCATTATACTACTCACTTGCCATTCTAAGTGTTGGACATCTGCTGGTAGTCCGATGTTTTCTTTCAATGAACAGATACATAAGAGAATAGGTGTTTAAGTTACCCCATCACCGCATTACATTAAATTAAGAAATATCAATCAGTTAATCATGAGGGTTCAATAAAGAGTATTGGTTATACCTTTTTAATCATTTATCTATTACGGGTAACTAAATTCGTACCTAAAATATGTTTTATATATATTTACTTCTTAGCTTTCAGGTATAATAAGCAATTACAAATCGGAATTAATTAAAATCAACATCTACGGTGTTGAAATAATGCAATGCATTTACTTTAAATTGCTATTGACTGTTAACTGTAGCGCTAACTATATATTGTACATGCTCGGTCAATGTAGCCTACCTTATGTAAAAAAGTGGCCCTAAAACAGCAACATTTACATGCGTACATGTATTGCCTTATACGTGAACCACAGATCATAGTATTTGATTAAGAGAATAGTTTTTGTTCTAGGTCAATAATAATCTGTTGCACAGTATTGCCTTTAGAGCTAAATCACTTCACTGCTACGATGAGTAGGTAGTCTACATCTATTCACGTGTTCAACAAACTGTTATGTTGGTTGACACACCGAGGGCCAATAAAAAGGCCTAACATTTTACTCCGGTTATAGGTACGATTAGTTGGGCTCTTCGAACCCAGAATAAAACTGAGATCAGCATCTAGGGTGTCGAAATGTTCTATATCAAAGTTACATTTGAACCACAGAGCAATGCAGCTGAATGTAAATTGGTGTTAAATGGGTTATCATAAGTATGTAGTAACTCACCATTGAACTACGGGTACGTGTTGGGTACTACGGGCTGTGGTGTCAAATTACATTTTGAACATACTTCTGTTTTTGCATGTATCCTGCATGTAGCCGGTTCCCTGCACACATACACACACAAGCACCCACGCATACGCACACATATAAGCCCCCCCCCACACACAAAATACCTCCCCATATATATATATATATATATATATATATATATATATATATAATATATATAATAGATAGATAAGAGAGAGAGAGAGATGAACTTCCGGTTAACGAGTTGTTAACACCGCGGCTTCGGAAGTTTCCTCATTTAATAAGGTTATCTGAAGCACCTTTAGTTTTAGATATGGCATTACAAACTCCGTGAAACGGAGGCGAATATCATTATGACACCCAACAGCGACTGTATGTGAAAAGTTGACTCAACTTATCTTGCATTATATAAAATGTAAAATTGTTTGTCTCTTGGCCATTGATATGATCTTTAAGTCTCCAAATTATGCGATAAAGAATATGACACAGCTAAGCATATAACAAGTTTTATTAGTAGAGCTGTTTTGAAATCGCCATATCTACCAGTGTGATGGAAGTAAAATATATTTACATGAGAAAACATTCTTAAAAACCATTAAGGATATGGGGATCAGTTGTAACGAATGTACTGCTAACAGTTATAATTTTAGCTGGTTTCTTGGTATTAATTAATATGATTACGTTCAATCCTTTACAGCATGTGACTTCTATCTCATTTAAAAATGTATTTTCGATTGTTCTCAAGGTGTAGATATTTAACTATTCGAAAACGCAGTTTAGATCATCATCATCTGCCATCGTCATTTGCCATGCCATGAATGTACACGCACACACACATACACACACATGCACACAAAAACAACACACACACACTCCCACATGCACACTGCATTTTTCGTTGCGTTAGGAATAAATCGTGAATTGACCAAATAAAAAACATGTAACCAGTAAGTTTATTTACTGTATGGTTTTTAGTGGTCATAATGGCTATCCTTTGCCACAACTGAACTATCATTGGTCGCGTGAGTTGGTACTCACCCGATAAATGTCAAAAGGGGGCATAATCCGCGCATGGAAAAGTGGTTGTATACCTTACAGTGGTCACTTAAAACAAGGACCGCTTTATATAGGTATTTGGATAACTATATTATGCTGAAATTAAATTATGATAAGATATAATTCATTTGTATCCCATACATTCCAGATCTGAAAAAAAGCTGAAAACCTTTGCATTAAGGCATGATCCAGTTAAATAAATGTTTTCCATATCTGCGATAGATAGAGCTTATAATTGATAATACTCTGGGAATGAAGAAGCATATGGATTAAGTATGAAAGTCATGTTATTAGCACATACCTTATAAGTTCTCGAGTGGACAATGAAAATGCATTGTTCTACACTTTCATCTTGCTCTACGATATCGCACACAGCCAGTACAGAAGTGTACTGCACTTTAGAAGCAAGCACCCACAAAAGGGAATATTTAACAACAGTTTTGTTCTAGCCGAAATGGTTTGCTGTGCATTTGACATAACTTTACAACATATTTTTCAAACATTTCAACTACTGATGTGATCCAAAGCCAAAATCCAGAATTACATACTAGTTGGGATATTCATATCTGAGTTCTGTCCACTTTTGGCAGAACCAAAAAGCCATACAGTACTGTACAGAAAACTTTCCGTATATCAACTTCCATGTTGTGGATTAAGTTGCCAAAATCTCGTTAGATTTACGATATTTTGTACGATTCTTAAAACCCCATTACTTAAATTAGATTACAAATACTATATAAACCAGGGTGTTTATGTATAAAATATGAACAATAAGCTATCTTTCAAATGGAACGCACCTTACAGCAATTCAGGTTGAATAAGGCGTACATTTATTTGAAACCTTAATATAATAAGATGAAATATTATTTATTAGCTGTTCTATCGAAGTTTAGCAGTATTGAGATATATCATGTATAGGCAAAATTTTAAATATAGTGTGGTTAAAAAATAAATGTTTATAAAACCAGATCTATGCTATATTCTAAAGCAATGCAAATTTGTATTACTGACGATTAGAAATAATAAAGACATAGCTATTTATCTAGATAAATTGTCGTTAAGATTATTTCCCTTAGAAACCACAATTTATAGGTCCAACGTGCAACTTTATCTTATCAGTGTCTTCTAATTGTCTTTTCTGCATCGTTTGACCTCATTTAATCTTACCTTGATTTTTACTCTCCTTCAACAGTTCATAATCAAATCAACACCCAAACCGGGGCCTGATCCACAGCCGCTTACATCACACACCCTATATCGCTTTGATGCTAGTAGCTACATATTGGCCCATGGAAGAAATAGTATTTGTGTGTCTCCTTTATCTTTAAAGGTCCATGCTCATCTATTGGTTCCTTATAATAGAGATCCATCAATATGATCCGGTGAATTCAGAACTAAAAAGTGTCCCCGAGATCACTAAGAAAGGATTCCTTTTCAGTTGACTGATATATTATGCATGAAATAGTTTTAACTAAAATACATACATATCCCTACCAACAGTATTGTCGCACCGTACGTTTTTGCCTGTGTAATCACGAAACAGCGTGACAGACAAATGGCAATAGTTCCATTAAGATAAACAGCAAAATAGCATAATGTGATTAAGGTTGCTCATATGACTCTCTGACCGGAATAAGTAACATTACGTCTGTACTATTATATGGTGGGGCTTGTTAGAGACCTGACGGCAGAACAGAGAAGGACGAAGATCAGCATGCGGAAAACTGCAGTAACGGCCAACCGAATGGTCATTCAGATCACAATATGCCGAAGAACTGTTTCTGGGGTATAGCAAAGATTAATAGAAACTAGAAGTTTTGCCAGAATGGCTAGATCTGGACACTCAAAGAAGACTATACTCCGGAAAGACGGGATGCTGAAATGCGTTGTGCAGCAACAACGATTCCTATTCTTGGGAACTGTTAACCGCGTGTAGAATGACCAGATAGTTAAAATAAATTGGCAAATAACTGCCAGGAAAACAATTAATAGCGGGTCTATTTACAATAGAGTCGCTAGAAGGAAACCACTCATTGATCCGAACAACACATGTGCTAGAATACGGTGAAGTACTAGAATTACACAAAGGAACACAGAAGATAACTGGTTCAGAATAGTTTTTTCGGCTCAATCGAGATTCAATCTTGCCTCTAAAGATGGACTAATGAGGGCATGGCGGGAACATGGGATAACAATGGAGCCAGGTTGCATTATAGGATTAACCGTGAGATTTTCTGTTTCTTTAGTGGTATTGGAATGTGTTTATTACAATGGAGTTGGTGAATTAGTCATGGTGGATAGGGCCATGAAAAGTACTGATTATATTGACATTGTGGATTCCATTGAGACTATGTTTGGGGATGCCATTTACATTCAAACTTTGCAATGCACCAGTGCATACAACGCATAATGTGCAGACTTGATTACATGAACATAATCTCTACGTGATTCAGTGACCAGTTCAGTAGCCTCATCTCAACATTTTCGAGAATGTATTGGGTAATTTGAAGAATAGATTCATGAAAAATGTCTCCCTTCAATAGCATAATAACTGATATAGTGTCAGTTTAGAGCATGGGAAGCTCACACACCAGAGTATCTGCACAAACAGTTCATCGCAATGTCCCAATGAATGAGGCATACTCTCCGATCATGTGACTATATTTTGAGTTTAACATTGAAGTAGTTTATGCTTGAGATGTTCTCAAATTATTAAATAATGCATTAATTTTAGATTACACATATCACTATATGACATTATAATTCATAGATACATTATACAGTATGATGGGAATAAATAATTGATAGGGACCTTTATGTATAAACGATGAAGTAGTAAACATATTTATTTCAAATTCACATGTACCTCTACCTGTGTATATACATGGGCGCTTAGTGTATGTGTGTGTGGTGAGGGTCACGCGTGCGTGGGTACGTATGAATTGATGCATATATCTATGCCTCTATGTGTATATGTACATGCGCGTGCGTGTGTTTGCGTCTGGACTATGTATGTTTGTATATGTATATATGTGTGTGTGTGTGTGTGTGTGTGTGTGTGAAGGTGTGTGTGCACGTACGACAAGTTAATAAATATAAAAATTGACCACAACGATAAAATATGTAGATTGTGTTAGTGTTAGTATTATATAATAAATCTACATTCATTACTTGTCACATATGACTATCTTCAGCTATGGTTGATTAATTTGGTTTAAAACCTAAGAAACCTCATTGAGCATGTTCAATATTGCACAGATTGACCGAAAACAAAGCCAAATCCTTATTCCAAACACAGTCTAACTCTGGGAAAGATAGACAGAAAGAACAAAACCAGTATTAAACATTTCATATTGACTAAATTCTGGCGATTCTAGGAAGTACAGATCCCATAGAATTTATTTTAGGTTTTATTTCTGATATTATAAACACAAGAAAATCCAATTAAGTAAGTATGCATGTTTTTATAAACCATGAGGCGGAATCGCGACGGGACCTACTTATGCGTCATGTCACTAACCATTCGTTTCCTACACGCCTTATGTTATATGATAATATATGTAAAACACTTCAGAACAACACCGGCCCGTTTAGCCTAACATGTGCAGTAACGTGTCAGTAAGACATCAATGATCAGCCAAAAACAATACATTTTAATGTGGTACTATATAAATCATGCATTCTTGTATTATTATTAAGTGAACCAGCATCACTGTTTTTTGTGTGAATATATCTACACGAAATTTGTTACTGCATTAATGCAAACAGAAGATTTAGAAACATATTTCGAAATTAAAAATATTTTCTGCATTGAATTTAATTCACAGTTTTAAGTAATAACCAAATGTTAGCTGACGATCATTGTCTCCATCTAAATAACTCAATAGAGTTTTCTCATGTCAAACCTTATTTATACCCATACCGTATTTGGCGTTGCTTAAAGTACAGTAAGCTTTAAATTATGTAAGGAGCACAGTATTCATTAGTAAAGACCGACATAACAAGAAACCGTTCCACTGCTGTGCATATATACATGACTCGATTTAATGTAATTAAAGCTTGAAACAAAACATTCGCTGAAATTTAATTTAACACATCTCTATGCTTTGGGTGAGATTCACATTAAAGAAATTTATACCGGGTATACTTCGCATACTTTTCGCAAGAATCAAACGATAACAACCAATTATTTTGCGAGAATATTTTATAAATTGCTCTTTAAAATAACAGTAGTCATTGTTAGGTATAATGCCATGATATGATCATACAAAACACATGATTATGCAGTAACAAACTCAACTATGACGATCGGTTCAGTAAGCCTAACAAGTACAAATTGAAGATAAACATGAAAGCGTTTAACAACGTCAGCTTATTTTTATGCTTTTGTCGTTTAACCAATGGGCTGTTTCTATTGTGAAAATGTATAATTCCGCCACAGTTAAAACAAATCCGTATATATATATATATATATATATATATATATATATATATATATATATATTTCGTTTCTTTATCAACCTTATCATCAAAGTCTATTACCTCGAGATTAGTAAAATTAATTGTCTACCGTTGGCTTTGATTTACAAAAATAAAAGCTAATTCCTTAGCTCTTAGCTATATCTAAACAGGACTGCTGCAGGCGTTTTTGTTTAACTCAAAGCTGAAAACAATTGTTGCTTATCAGAAAGATGGGATCATTACCCGCATGTGGTTTTGACCGGTGTACTTAGCATCTAAAATTTGCACCATTTGGCTACTTAGCCATTTAATAAATTAGTAATTTAGTTTACATTTTCCACCATTTATTAACTTCTTATTTAATTCAATTGAACAGCGAGTTAATGTTTAGTTTGCGGCTTGCTTGATTGATTGCGTAGTGAAGCAATCCGTCAGCATGCCAGCTGTTAATAGAAAGTTTACTTAACTTTGTATATAATTATATATATATATATATATTAATGACATATTCATAATATATTAAAGTACAAGTCATTAATATTAGTGCTATTTAGTTAGTCTTTCATTATTTATAATATGTCTGAACTAATATATACTGTATGCCATCCGGCTATTCTTAGATCGATTTATACCACTTACAATATACAGAAGTTCAAATTTTAGATACATAATTACACCACGGAAAATAAGCAAGATCATTGAAGCCCTTTATCTCCACTTGTAGTATACAATATAATATTTATCTGTTTTCTCTTCTCTTATTCTAATATCCCTGTGTTGTTTTTAGAATCCATTATGGTTGTATCACAAACATGGACATTTGTATTTTATTGGTATTCTTTGTGTCTATTGTGGTTTCCACATTTTAAAACCTT
The DNA here is from genome assembly GCA_025642065.1 of Paralvinella palmiformis. Lineage (NCBI taxonomy): Eukaryota > Metazoa > Annelida > Polychaeta > Terebellida > Alvinellidae > Paralvinella > Paralvinella palmiformis. Next base: position 137,869 of record JAODUP010001203.1, on the reverse strand, counting down.
ATGCATTGATTCGGTATTTTGTTGTTGATGCAAACGCTGATACATAGACATCTTCTTTTGATGACCTTTATTTTATAATTTCTTGAGGTATCGTCTCTCATGGTTAAGACAGAGTATCACAGAAATAAACATTCTGTCAATCTCCGAACTCTGCCATAGGCTTAAAAATATTAGGGACTTCGGCAGAAAATATTCTGTATTAGATATGTCCTTTATTAGCATCCAATGTGATATGTCTGAGTACAGGGTCACCACGTTGTGTTAATTTTAAACCTGTTGCTTGTTAATAAACTGTTAATGCACAAACACATAGGTTTAGATACCGGGCGATATTTTAGGCTTGTAGTAACAACTAAACCCCGATGTTATTCACGAAACCTTTCCTATGGTGTTATTTGTGGTAAATCCTTTTGCTTGCTAACATATCAACAATCATCTACCTACTACACATAAATCAAACCTTGGCGTAGATGGTTCACGCCCTTCTCGCAAATCCTTGCTATGTTCTCCTCTATGCTTTGAACCCGTAATATGATCAGCAAGAAAACTACACAAACACATACATTATGAGTAACATCTATCACATCTTATCTCAGTCGTAATGCCGAGATAACGCACAATATAGTCACGTTCATCAGAAGCCACTAAGGAGAGGCTACAGCAAGTCAAACAAAAATGCACGTTATTAGCCTTCATACCGCTGCAATGTTTAGAATCGTTTAGGTGATGCCCTTTCTGTAGAAAAGCAACCCTATGTTTTACCGCATGTGCTAACACAGTCTGAACAATATATTTGAGCAAGAAATATTACATGAAGGTGTAGACATGATGGGTTCATATTATTGTGTGGGTGAGACGTTATGGTCCATCTCTGAAAAAAAAACTAATATTACATCTGTCTAGGATGGATTTCATGTTATTTCTCTCCACTTGAATGCGGTCCATTCAGCCTGCCATGTGCACAAAAGTGGTCGTAAAACGTCAATCATCTTCATCAACTCCACTTGAATGCTTATATAGCTGGATGTCTTTATATGCAGAGGGCTACATGGACATTCGGGCCATATAATTAAGGGTTTCGAATAATTAAAGCTAAATTTAATGAGTGAACATGATAGTTCCAGCATTCCAAATTCATATTCACCGCTGTTTAAGACTCTTTCTTTTTTTCCAGACATTTTGTGACTTACAGCCAGCCAAACAAACACAAAAATAATCGTGTGGGTGTTCATTAAAAAATAAACTTTACTGAGAACTACAAGAAGACAGGGGAACACCAGTTACCAATCATTAAGCGCTGCATCCCGCCGAATATATCCTTAACAAACAAGCACCCACACACAGAAAATATTACGTATCCAATTAGTGTGTTAAACATATCCAAACCGTTTCCGTAAAATAAAATAAATTAGCACCTAAGTTATATTACAATTGTACAAGGGGGTGTTCTGAGTAAAGCAAGGCATGTCTAAAGATAACATTGCTTGCCAGTTGCCAGTATAATTACAAAGTGGCTCAACGTTGCAGGATCCATAGCATTAATTACGCAAAACTACACCGTAGGCTGTACATAATCCTCCTCTACAGATATAAATGTCAATCTGTGTACGGAACTAGGCCTTGAAACGAGTCGCACTTTATTATGCTCCAATTTGGTCTTCCGTCTACGAAACAATATCTAGATTTAGTTAACTATTTTTGCTCACATCTAATTGTCTAGTACTGCCATATTTGTTAAATATTTGTTATCAACATAGATGTCTTTTGAACCTTACTATTGTTTATATGTTGTCTTTCTATCAGACAGTTACTTTTTGTTTAGTTCTGGAAATCCAACTTATATAGAAAGCAGAAACAGTGTTATAAGACAACTGCCTAAGAAGGTTTATAACATCGATTTATATATTTTAAAATTTTAGATCTAAATGTATAATACATGAAATAGCAATATCGTGGGATAGATAATTTCCAAGCAAAGGATGGACTTGCTTAGGTTGAATTATGTTCACATCATCCCCAAGATCGATTGCTAAATATAACAATGAATTTATGTCTTGCATTTAGAGATAAAAGTCGTTGAAGTAAGTCGCAACGGAATATACTTTATATATATTTAATATGATTTACGTTGCTGTCAATTTCCGGATAAGAACAGTCTTTTAAAGAAGATAACATCAGTTTAAAAAAAAAGATAATTAGGAAAATGAAATGTTCGATGACAGATGACAGCATACCAGTAATATCCAGGCAATCCATCAGTCATGTAATAATCATATCTTATGTACGCTTTGGTGTATTGTGGGACCAGTGGGACCAAGCAACCATAGATGAAATATGAAATCGATTAAGAATGTCGGGTGTAATACTAATAAGCAATTGCAATATTTATTACCACCAATGTATCCAAAGCCTCGAAGGTTGTGAATGATTCACACGTTGTAAAAGGCATTTAATAGTTGGACTGTTCGAGATAAAAGTTTCCACGGGGTAGACAACAGTATCCGATAACAATAATTAATCTAAACAGGTTATAAGTTTAATCAACAGTTTTCTTAAACCTTCTGCAATCGAACACCCTTCTTAAACAAACAAATATATTTTTATCTTTTTTAAACGTCCAATAAATCGAAATGGACTACTATCAAAAGGCCCCTTTGAATCGTAACACGCATAAGGATTCCTTTCACCCAAAATATAAACGTCTGGAATTCTAAAATCTGACATTTCAAGCTTTTTTTCAGATTCTACTAAAATATTAAAATCGTTCATGTACCGAGACATATTTCTTCCCATTCATTATGCATATGAAAACATTCGTTAAGGTGGGTGTGGACTACCAAGGAATACTATTAGAAACGGGCTGAATTAAATCAGCTAAGCCAACAAATAGTTATTGCGGTTCAAACCCATGTGAAATCAGTAGATGTAGTTCATGCTAGATAGTTTGTGGCTTACAATGTAAGCTGGATATTTTGATGATGAAATATTCAAGATGAGTGTATCCTTGAGCATGATGATTTCTACATGACTTTCTTGGATGGTTGTTGTCAGAAAACATTTGTTTGGTTATAAACGTTTATTATTACAGGATATGACTGTGATGTTCTCTAAGCTGGTGACTAGTTTGGGTGTTTAGATAGTACCGGAATTAAGGATTCGGGTATTCTTTTGTAGTGGCGATGACGAGGGGAAGCTTTGCAAGTTTTAGGTTCTCTTTTTGATGTTAAACAGTTCCTTTAGCGATGTCGTGATCAATTATTTCGTGGTGTCCCCTGTTTCCATTAAGTGATAACCGATTGGTGGTAAGGATCCTTGTATAGGGCATGCTGTTACACGTTCTTGCTGTAGTGTCTTCCTTCCAGCTAGGGTTGATGTTGTGATTTATACTTCTGGTATGGTCTTCCTTTAAGCTTCTATTCTCATATATATATGATTCCAGTAAAACACTAGATGCATTGAGATGAATACATGTAAATGTCGTTGGTGTATAAAATGAATGGCCAAACTACAAAGATAGTTGTAATAAAGGTGCTAGATTATTGCTGAATGTAACATTGCCTCATTCTTCATTAAATACTATGATTCCCTTTATTGCTATTCATTTCAGCTTTGGACATTTAATTGGTAGATAATCTAATCATAGTGACAATTAGCATACACAATATTAGGTGGCTTTGTCACAAATTCTCAACACTCAATTGCAAATATTTAGTTTAATCATATTCCAAATACGTTCAGAAGTTGGGGTAAACATAACATTAGGGCCAAATACAATGTATTGAACGCCTAGTAATTCTAGAGAACTGAACATCCCGAATACAAGTTAATTTAAATAATTTATCTTACTGAACCAGAACGTGGAAGAAGTTCAATAACTAGTTGATTCATTGTTTCATGAATGAGAAAGTGGAAGAAGATAAATACAGATTGTATTCATTGTTTATATATTTACTGCTTCACCCATTGACTGATAAACGAAATAATAAATTAATCAGTCAGTTATGTACTACCTTTATGATAACAATATTCAATTAGTTGGTCAGTCAATCCACCCGCGCACCCCCCCCCACACACACGGTCACACACCCATATACACAGATACATATGGATAGAAAACACATATATTTGTCACCTTGTCCTTTGCACTTATGCGTTTCAACTTGTTTTTGCTGATTGGGAAACTCCTCTGGTCTTGAAATACCTTGTAGATAATAATTCATCTTTAACAACAAAGTAAATATCAAAAATACCAGTACTTCATGGTTCAATAATTATATACATACAGTAAAGATGCCAGTTTTATTGTGAACGGCTGCGCAATAGGACCGATTTGTGTGTTCATAATTAAATGTTCAAGGTTAGTTCAAAACCTGATAGCCTGCAAAGGAAATGAAAGGACTTTGGAAGTTTTGCGAATAAATTATGACATAAAGGACTACATGAATATTATGAACCCAGACAAATATATAGCCCATTATTTTAATAACCTCTTTGCTAAAAGAAACTAGACATACATAATGCGGTCCCTTCCAGTTCCTTATCACAGGGCATACTATTGGTAGAAGAGTCGGATATATCTATGATGGATACATTTGAGCATAGACCTATATCAGACTGCTTAAAATCTCAAATAATGTTTTCTTTGCAGCTGACCCTAAGCCTGAATTGATTTTGAAAAAGTGTCTATATATTGTAATAGATCCGATTACAAAGATAGTTAACATATTATTATTTCTTGGGCGTTTTTCAAGACCCATAAAGACTTCCATTGAAAAACCATTAATAAAAAAACAGCTTTGGATATTATATTCTAGAAAATAGTAAACCTTTTTCAAATATAAGAGGGCGCCTTCGTGGTCTAGCGGTAGAATGTTGGACCACAGATCACTGCTACCTGTGTTCGAATCTCGGCATGGGCATATCAGAAAAACATCAACCATCATCATCATCATCAAATATAAGAGTTGCATCTAATGCTGTTCTTTATTGTACTTGAATCAGATGGCAATATTGTATTTATATTTTCTGCTCAGGTGAAGTACTTGATTGGTTTCAATCCTCTTTGGAACAAAGCTTGCAAGAAGTGTTTGTTCCTGATGTTTTATCTAATGCTCAGTTAGAGTCTTGTAGTGTATCTCATGATTCAGTATTTGGTCCTCTGCTTTTCATAATGTACATTCATCCTCTTGCAATCATTGTGAAATGATATAGCATTAATTATCATTTGAATACTTATGACATTCAGCTGTAAATATCGCTTAATCCTGACAATGAGTTAAATGTCTTCTCTCAATTGAAAAATTAAGAATATTTTATTGTCGATAATCAACAATGGATAACTCAAAATCTTCCAAGAATTACTGATAATACGCAATATTATATATTTGGGATCACCGCTTTGTAATTACACATAATGGATCATTAATAATATAGAATTATTAAGACAAATATATTAATACGTTTTAGCTTATCAAATCAGAATTCCTATTTGCCTGCTATCATCATTCCTGGCTTTGATACATATGGTATATACTATTATAACTCCCAAGTTGATAGCAAATCTCATCATAAGACCAATTCTACAAACTCTACATTGGCTACCTGTTAGACATCGTATCCATTTCAAGATGTTACTAGCAACTTATAAATCCACTAATGACCTGTGCCGGTGTCATTATTAAATATGGCTCCTTACGCCAGACACCTGGATACCTGTATATTTTGTCTTCCATTAGAAAGCCATTCCAATGTCTAAGGTCATCCAGTATGATATTATTACAGGTACCTGGGTATCGACTAAACCATATATTGATTGTGCATTTAGTATGGCAGCTTCTTCTTCACACAATAGGTGGCCGGCAAATATTATAAATTTGTCGTGTATTGAAAATATTAAATTCGTTCTAAAATTCTAAAAACACAACTGTTAAAGTTTGCTTTCGCAGATAAATAACAATTATTGTTCAATTCACTTATAGTGTTTTTTGCAGAAATTCAAAGGCCCTGCATTAACCTTGATGCAGAGCAAAACATTGTAACATGCAAGTGCTTTATATGTCACATACCCTTTATACTTTCAACCATCAAAAGGAAATAGCTCCATAGATAATAAATATATAATATATAAATATACATTTTCATCAGTTGGCAAATACCAAATTGGACAGACTTTTGGCAATAATATTCACGTCCTAACGTGGCTAATTTATGCTAGCATTCCTCAATTACCGTTCAACTTACTATAACAAGTATTTAGAAACTATTCTCTCTCGTTAAAAGGGCTAAAAAAGTAACATTTATAATATCAATATATCCTGTTCGTGCAGCGTACTACATTCACGAGGAATTCACAAGAAATTTGTCGGACATCTTTCCAAGCACGTTTCTCAGTTCAACTACAATTATTATTATTATTATTATTATTATTATTATTATTATTATTATTATTATTATATATTATTATTATTATTAGAGAAGTATCACCGCAATAATGTGCAATAAAAACCTTGTCATATAACAAACAAATGACATGCACATAACAGGGAACGGTCTTAATAAATGCACTATTAATGTTCGTTTTAGTAATTGTAATCAACATTTTCAAGTATTTAAGTAAAAACCAATCTTAACTGAATGCAGTTAAAAACCCTCTTAATTCCATGATACATAGTCAATGTGTGTCAGGTTCGTGTACATATTCTGAGCATTGTATTACTGTGGCTTAGGTGTGTGAAAATATCCTTTTTATGAAGGGTAGTAAGCATGATAGGCAAACCGGATATTATTCAGACCATATTATTAATGGCACACGCAAATTACATGCTTACTTTTCATTGTTATTTTCTAGCAGGATATTTCATGAATGTGTATCGGATGGTTTGCACTTAGCAACATTAATTCCTATTCCAAAGAATAAGAGAATGTCACTTAATGGTTTAAATAGCACTTAATGGTTTTATAGCTATTCCCTTGAGCGGTGTGTTCGGCACACTGTTGGACCAAGTTATTTCATCGAAGCATTATGATAAATTTACGACCTGTGATTTTCAAAAACAGCATTCCATTGTTCAATGTAAATTTGAGATAAAGGAGGTTATACAATACTATTTGAACAATAGTACAGATGTGTACACTCTTCTACCCATGCTAGTCGAGCAAATGACCGTGTCTATTATGTTAAGTTATTCAAATTATTCATAAAACGTCGTTGTTAGATTTCTAGTCAATATGTAACTTTCTCAATCTATCAGAGTAAAAAGGGGTAAATTGATATCAAACCATGTACCTGTTACCAAGGGCGTAAAACAAGTTGGCGTGTTATCACCAATCTTATTTATTATATACGTGGAAGAACTTTTGAGAATAATGTCTTTATGTCGTGTTTGTTGTTATGTTGGTAATATGGATTGCGGATCCTTCGCGTGTGCAGATGATGTAATTTTGTTAGCACCTACTTGATACTCTGCTAAAAAAATATTGTTTAGATGTGAATCAGTTATTAAAGCATATGATGTACGTTTTAACTCAAATGACAGAAAATTACTTGTATATAGATATATGGCAGTAAGAGACATATTAATGAGTATCTAAATATTGATTTTATGGATGGCCACATTGTACAAAGTTTCAATGAGAAACACCTAGGTAATAAATTGGGTTCGAAATGTAACTCAAGTATAATTACTGAGAGAGTGTACAATTTGTATATCAAAGTGAATATGGTTTTATCCCACTTTATGCTTGCTCATTCACATATAAGATACAAACTAATCAAATCTATTGCATGTCTCTGTATGGTAACCAATTATAGGATTTTCAAAGTAAAGTTATGGAAACCCTTTATGTTGCTTGGCGCAAATCTTTGCGTAGAATATTGGGCGTTACACCCATTACTCACTGTAAATACCTGCACTACATAGCGCAAACCCAACCCTAGAACGTAAATTCTTTTTTTAAATTGAGATGTCCCATGATATAAATTAAACGACTTATAGAGTAAGCGACTTGGCGATAACTTGATCAGAAATATATTCATATATCATTACACCAACAATGTTGTTTAATCGGGACCATTCATGTTCATGAAAAGTAATAATAAAATTACATATTCAGTGACATATCATTAGGCCCAGATTTCCGCTGAAGAAGACTTCCAGTACTTAACATAAGAACAATTTGGTTTGATATATATATGTATATATATATATATATTGACACTTTGTTCTTGTAGACAACTTAAAAAGCTTAACTTGCTTTGTCATCTATGAACTAGGTCTAATTTGATTGGGAATCAGTTAGAATGTGGTTAGCAGTTTATGTTTGCTCAATATGTCTGGTTGCAAAAAAAGTCAATTTAGCAGTTTAGTGTTTACTAGCAGAAATATTTAATATTGCTATTACTTCCACTGTATAAAAGCTTAAATGTTATGTCTATTTTTACATATTTCTTTATGCCTGTTTCTCAATTGTATAAATATTGTATTTACCTAGAGTGTATGTAATTGATTGCACACATGAATATACATATGCATATTTGACGGCATAGACTAGTACAAATTATAAATTTATCTGCTTGGTGGCGAGTGATCTAAGTTCATTATTCATAACATTCATACTAATAATGACGAAAATAGCACGTATTTTACTTAGACTCGTCACCACAAATATAGGAGCTCCATATAGTCTGTAATTTACTGCTTCATCGCGAGCAATTAATTGTAAAATTCCCTGACTATTGCACCGGAAGTGGACCAGGCTCGGCTCTGGGCTATAACTCAACTAGCCGAATCGGTCGCTTGTTTAAGAGATCATATTAAGAAGAACATAATGGAAGCAACTAACAAGCTAGACCTATATATCTCGGCACACATTAGGTGTTTCGGACCACAGAGACTAACAGAGATAGTGTACGGCCAGCAAAGCACGTTTAAATACTTTCGCTCTATAAATAGTTTTTATGACTGATTAACTCGTTCGGAATCATGCTCTATGCGGGACAAGTTGGTTATATCAGTTGTGGAGGAATCTAACCATGAATCAGCAGAGAGTCTGATTACTGAAACTGACAGACGTATTCTCCATGGAATAACTTCTTGGTATGAATGATATCCAGAGGATCAGCTGTCATAGAGTTTCCAAATCCACAATAAAAGTAAGCCCGAACTACGTTATTGTTCTTTTTCCCACAACCACAGAGAAAGGCAAAGTACTCACACAGTATTATCGTCTGAAGGGCCGCTTATCTTCGTTGTTCATTAATAATCAGTACCCGAAAGAAATTGCAAAGCAGATAAATGTCCTATATATATTGGTGAAATTAGAAAACTCATAGAAGAGGTGCTCATTTTCATCAGGGAAATGCTGTGTGTCCAAAGTAAAACAAACATCACAGAAAACGTACACGGCAGGCCTCTAAATGCAAATACAATCGGCACTATCATGAAAGTTGATAACGTCTATGTCTAGTAACTTCTACATCATGTCAGTTTTATCTGCTGACGAAGATGTCGTCACATCCAGCAACAAAGAGCAATATTACCCATATGTAAAATGAATCCACTACGAAGAAATGACGACACATAGGGAAATAATAAATGAACGTGATCAAGTAGGAAGCACATATACAGGAGATCCAATACAATATCACAGGTCAGGTTAAGTATTGGCCAAGTTTAAAAAAACTCTAACTTGTCATATAATCGGAATAATAGTCAAACAACTCCTTGTTAAGTCATTAAATAGCATATTTTCTATACGTCAACTTTTGAAAACCCACTTTGCCAGACTCGGTTATCCTTCCTGAGTTTCCACTCTAGCTGATACATTGTTGATAAAACGTACAGACATATAATTAAGAGTGAGATAAAAAAAGCAAACAGTAAATGGGTTTGTATGTCTTTTGTGGAAATGTCGAAAAATGTGTAATTTCTCGCAATAAGTATCGCAAATCTACCTTTATTTGCATGTTTATATTTGAAAGGTTAAAATTAACAAACCAAATGGTGAATCCTATTTATATAAATGAATGACATATTCAGTAATAGTGACATAGGAAACTATCACTCACATCTTAGCTAAATTGCTTGGAGCATGATCTGTTGAATAGTTTTTACCGGGCATAATTGAATAGTGTATTTCCAAATATATTACATATATAATCTTGTATCTTGAAATAATGTTGAATTAAAACATCAAACGGGTATTAGTCTGCTGATCTTATGATACTGAAATAAAATAACACCTATAAATAACCAGAAATATAAATAGTAAATGAAACATTACAAAAGACAGAAAAGATGCATGTTATAAATTTGGGCCGTGTCGGCTAATTTTATCATTGTTTTGATCTCGGGAAAATTTCCAAAGTCTCTTCGGTAAAAGTATATATTTGTATTATTAACTGGACAATTTTGTTTATTTGTGAGTCTATTATTCTTCCACTTGCATAGAGGTAAAACATGGTGAAAGGATAGCTATTACAAAGGTTTTTAAATAGACAGGTATGATAGACCTTAACCTACCTAATAAACAAATATCTAGAAACATGGGGTTGAACTTAATGAACTAAAAGAGCAATATAGATATTCCACCTTTTTAATCTTCAAAAAAAGGCCGAATTTAACTATGATTCGGTTAGTCATCACTTTAGCGGCTTTTTCAAATGTTTAAGAAGTTAGTCTTCAACAAAGTTTTGGCTTTTATTGAACGTAAGATTATTTTATACAAACACTGGTATGGTTTTAGGCCTAAGCGTATAACCATTCACCCAATTATTTATTTGCTGATTAATTATGCTTTGGGAAACAATTCCCATCCTACGCAATGACGACAACGATACAATGCCATTTCAGCAATGTATTTGACTTTAACAACCACTATATTATCTTCAAGAAACGCTGTGTTATAAGGTGTAATTTTAAAAACTGGTTGGTCTATTAATTAATAGATAGACACTAATTTGGTTCAGTTAGATGGAGTCAGTCAAATATTGTAATATTTCCCTGTATGTACTGTTTGTAAATGACATTGCTCTTTTTTATTTGGGGGTGTAGAAGGAAGACAGTCATTGTTATCCTGATTCATTTAGTTTGCAATGTATCAAAATGGTCTTATATTATACTTTTTATGCCGCTTAATAAACTATGTTTTCTCTCTATTATATTTCTGAACAACATTAGAATTTCCCACAAATGACAAATTTAGGGAAGAAAACATTGTTAATTGTCTGTCTGGGTGAAAAACTGGTCTTACTAATCTGCCATGGTGCGGAGTCGAGCCTTCGACCTACCGCATAGGATGACTAGTGTCACCCTCTCACCAATAGGATCATAGAGACGGTGTTCATGTTTTCACACGTGATTGGTTGTGTCACGAGTTGAATGCGTTACAGCATAATGTTTATGACAACCAGTGTGGCTAAGTGTTTAGAATGTGGAATTTCTTACTCATGGCCTAATGCGCTGAGAGATCGGTAGTTTCAAGCCCATACAAAGGTTCTAGGTACGTTGAGTATGGTTCATCCTACCAGACAACCAGCTTAATTGATTAATATGCAAGGTAATATTAATATACGTAATAACATCCTCTTTAATATTATATTATGTGTTTGTTTGATACATTGTCAATACAAACACATTTGTGGGAACACGTTTATTATACAGGGTAAGATGGATTTGTTCTGACAGGAAACAGTGACAATTATTTTAATATTTGTTATTTGATTTCAACTTTCTAATTATTTTAGTCCAATTGAAATTGAAAGCTTCAAATACGGACTCGTCTGTTGGTGAAGATTTATATATGACCTGGCTTTATTAGATTTATACTTTGTCTGAATAAGAACAAATTAAATTCACCTTCATTTAACAACATACGATAACTACTAGTGAGCCAAATCCACTCGGCTGAACTTACCGTGGGCTCATTTTGCCGTACATAGTCAATAACATAATTCTGTAATTGGTAAGGTTAACCAATACAAATGTGTAATCCACGGTGAAAAATTATATTATATATTCTTCTGGGTCAAAGACAAACCGTCATGTATAATAAACTGATAACGTTTTCTGAATAAAACCGTTAAAACACTTATGGAATAAAGTAAATTTAACGAAATGTAGAGGCTTTATAATTTGGAGATCCATATTAAAAACTCTAATCACTCCATATATATAGCTCTTCAAGTTCCTGATTAATTAGAAATAAGATTGCATTCATTAAAGTCCTTTACAAGCACCTATGATGTATCTAACCTAATTAGAAATATTATAAATGACGGATAGATATTGTAATAACTACACATTCATTACTTTTCTGATATGATTGTATTTAGTTACGGGTATTAATATCGTTTGTAAATTAAGAAATTGACATTTAGCTTCTGTAACATTGAGTTTGTAAAACACAGATGCTTAGAAATCAAATTTATATTACTCTTTTAAACTTCGATTAACTATGGCGATGATATAGAGTATGAATAACACCTATACCAAGCATTCCATAGTGACCGAAGTCTGTTGAATCTCTCCGAAATATTAATCCCATTATTAGCGTTAGATCATACCCATGATCAAAGTGTAGTTTCTAATTTAGCGTAACGTCTCAGAATATACGAATAACCAGTTGACTGATTATTGTATTAATTGAAATCTTCATTCTTTCATTTGTCCGATCATATATCAAACCAGCAAGTTAGTCAGTCTGTTTATATTCAAATTGTGAAAAAGTTATCCAGTCATTCAGCTAGTCAGTATATTAACCAATCATCCAGCCTATTTGAAGAGACTCGTTCCTTAGATGACGATGTTAAGATTAATTTATTTCTGCGTATTTCCAATCTTTAGAGAAGGAGGTCCTTCTAACATAAATCAGTCGTTATTTGTTTTACCAATAAATGTCAAATTAGTAGCTTTCAATATCACACTAAACGGCTTTATCGGGCATCAAAAATACCGCTGTGGAAATTTACTTTATTTTAAATGGAATAGTTTGAGAACGCATTATTTTCTAACAGGGCACTATTAGAATGCTCGAGGAAGGAATTATAAATATTTTATTAGACACCATCAAAATGGAATCTTATCATCCATTCAATACATGTTTTATGTTGGTAAGAATATGCACCACTTTTATCGTAAATGCATCTATCCGATATATTTTCCGGGCGGGTTTCCATAGTAAAGTTATTTTAATACTTTCTAAGATGTAACAGTATGCGTTTTGGACTAAGAAAACATAACATTTACAAGCATATTGTGAAATACAAAATAGTTTCTACATTGAAATGTTTTCCAGTTTTAAATAATATCCTAATATTGCGTAAGATACCACATATCAATCTAAGGTACGCATAATTGTTTTACAGATCATACCATGTTCATGCCCAATCAATATTTGGAGTTGTTTTAAGCTAGTTATGCTTTTAAGGATCTCAGACGCAGAACCCTCATTATCAAACACCAATATAATGACAAGCCGATCGATTACTAATGAGTTATACATGATTATATTTAATATAAAGGCTTAGAAACATGAAATTATGTATCTGGTGAAATACATTTTATAATATAGCTGAAAGTCTATATATAATATATATATATATATATATATATATATATATATATATATATATATATATATATATATATATATATATATATATTAAAAGTAACCCCTAGAGTAGTCAATTTTGAAATGGCTATCGTTGGCTATGATAACTCAAAGATGCAAGATTTTCTTTCATCAGAAAGATGCGCTATTACCCGTGTGTAGTTGTTTTTTTTGGGCTATTTTAAAGATTATATGTAGGAAAAAAATTGTATATTCATTTTAAACACAATCTAATACATTTGTTTCCAAATGTTCGATTAAATCATTTGTGATGTATTTGAAATTTGCATCAGATTAACACCTTAGTTAAAAGACTGCTTGATTGACTGATTCATTTAGTCGTCTTGTCAGGCAACCATCAGCCAGTTAGCTAATAACCTAACATTTATATAAGGATATAACGTTATATATATATATATATATATATATATATATATATATATATATTTATATATATTATATATATATATATATATATATATTGTGTGTGTGTGTGTGTGTTGTGTGTGTGTATGTGTGTTGTGTGTGTGTGTGTGTTATGTGTGTAAATATACGCCCACCCACACATACACACACATAGACACAAATTCATACGAACACATATATACATACACGACACACATGAACACACATGCACAAATATATATTAGCACTTTAAATAAATATATTTATCATTTACATAAGAGGTACATGCCAATTTATGACAAATGTACATAGGGTGATGAAGATCTAAAATAAGTTATTTCTTAGTTAATAATCGCATTGGGTAACTAGAGGTTGTAAAGAAATAAATGTGATTATGCCAAATAATACTATGGAAAGAGCTAGGAATAATTACGGAGGTTGTTATTTATGGCCATGTCAAAACAACTCTATTAACATAATTTCAGATAAGCTTAGCTTTGTCATATTGGTCAACATAATCAAACACAGCAATGGATTAAAGATCAGACTACTTTAGCCAGTGAAACAGATAACCGGTGACCAAGTATGGTGCCCTTCAGTAAACAGTAAGAGTAAACGCGAGCAACAACACTTAGTTTCACCCTCTAATGTGTTGGAGTCCCATTGGTACAATCTCATATGCCTTATGTCCCTTATTATTATGTTTTTATTCCGGTGCTGTTTTTCAGGATCCACTAGGGAAAGGGTTTTTATTCACAATCGTTGTCCGGATTTTTTGGCATCCATTTTTTATCACATTATGCGAGGTCCTTTATGAAATGAGATATAAAACATGAATCTAGTGCGTATGGATGGATATAAAGACATTCTATTAGGGATTATATCATTTTCAAATTAATACCAGTTCCTGTTTTACGTTTTATTGCAACAAACATGCAACTTGTTACATTCAGAAAAAGGGGGAAAATACCAGCCCAGTAGTAGAAGATGGATTTAGAGTGACTTAGTTGGTGTGATATTCTCTGTTAGATTTTAATGATAATTTCAACGAATACATCAGTTCTTTTGGGAAAATCATGGACCTAATATTAACCTTGTCGATACATACACCTCAAAAAGCAAGAGGTAACTTAGCAAGCTTTTTAGCCATCATGCGATAACATTAATCAATAACAGAGTAACTTTAAAGGGATCAAATGGAAAATAACAAATATACTTCAAAAAGTAATGGGTTATATAGTTGTCAATATCCATATTCCATTATGGAATATGGATAATTACGACAATCTATGGTTGTAATCTATCGACCGTCCTTTATCTCCCGAAGACGTATCAGCTCAACAATAAGCTTTGTGTTATGTTTTAAATTTTCTTCTTTTAACCATTATCAGACTGTACTAAAACTCGAAAGATGTCATACTAAGTATATAGCCACAAATCATTCTTTTTATAATTGGAATATTCATATAATATATAAGATTCATAGAAAGGCTACGATTAATATTAATATTACTACTATTTCATATGTACGCAAATAGCGATATTGTTCATTTTTTGGTAATTTTCTCTATTATAAGAAGAAAACGAGCACAAAAACAACAAAACGTATTTAATAAGCGATATTAATGTCTTCCGTCATTTCAATAAAAATCTACATTAACAAGACTTACATTTAATTAGCTTTGTATTCGAAATAAAGTATGTGATTGTGGTTTAACTGCCATGCTGCAAAAATTGTAAGTATTGTTCCTTCGCGATGAATGAAATTAAAACACAACAAAACCTTTCTACAGTATTGTTTATTTCTTCTTTAAAAATAATAAAACCACCCACTTTCGAATACATATATATCTCTTTTAACATAGAGGCGTGCATGACTAACATTTTGGTGTAGTAAACTAAAATGAAGTTTAATAAATAGATATATGTATTTCATATATAATAATCTCTTATTTTAATAGCTTCTTCTGTCATACAATATTAAATATACATAGTGGATTCACTAGGTATGTCATTGGTAGAAGAGTCTTGTATATCTATATTGGAGACATTTGAGCCTTTTACTGAGTCTGATATCAAACAGTTGCAGAAAACATCATCTAATGTGTTTTGTGCAGTTGACACTAGTTGTCACTGTGACACATTGTCTGGATATTCTGATAAACCCAATTACAAATATAGTTAATAAATCATTATCTTTGGGGGTTTTCCCAATATCTATGAAAGTTGCCCTTGTAAAACCATTAATAAAACAAAACCACTATGGACAGTAGTTTTCTAAACAATTACAGACCAGTTTCAAATATTATATTTGTATTTAAAGGTATAGAAAAGGCAGTTGATTTCCATCTAAACAAATATTTAATCAATAATAACCTTAATGAATCATTACAGTCTGCCTATAAAAGTGGTCACAGCACTGAAACATAATTGATTCGGGTGAAATATGCTATTAAGATGTTAATTGATCAAGATCAGCGCTTTTAAACAGGCATTAATATAATAATAATAAGCCAGTAATACTTGTTCTTCTGGACCTGTCAGCTGCATTTGATACAGTTGACCCTAATGCACTTTTCTCTAGGTTAAGGTTAAAATACATCTTTGGCCTGCCAGGTAAAGTACTTGAATGGTTTCGATTATATCTGGATCAATGCTCCAAGAAAGTGTTTGTTCGTGGTATTTTGTCTGACATTCAGGTCTTGTTATCTCATGTAGCACAGGGTTCCGTTCTTCGTCCTTTAGTTTTCACAATGTATACACGTTCTTTGGGGATCATTGCACAGCTATAATGGGTTAAATATCACGTGTATGCTGATAACACACAGCTGTATATATTACTGGATCCCTAAAATGAGTTAAATTTCTCCTCTTCCTTGAAGAATTTAGAATATTGTATTGCTGATATCCGGCTATGGATGATTCAAAATTTTCTAAAACTTAATGATGATAAAACCAATATTATATATTTGGTATCACCACATTGTGTTAAATCCCTAAAGACATCAACATTACATATGGGTGCATCTTCGATTACCCCTAAAGGGTCAGTAAAAGATCTAGGGGTTATTTTTGACCAATGTATTAACATGTTTGAACATGCTACATCAGTATGCCGAGCTGTCTTATACCACCTTAAGAACATTCACTGTTTAAGAGCATTATTGGCACAAGAAACATTTATAACTCTAGTCAATGCCTTTTTTACATTTGGTATAGACTATTGTAACTCCCTGTTATGTGGCATATCTGAGTATAACATTAATTGCCTTCAGCGAATTCAGAATAGTGCATCTCGCATAGTGACAAATACTCGAAAATATTATCATATCACCCCAATTCTTCAATTTCTAAATTGGCTACCTATTAGACAGCATGTTCATTTCAAAGTGTTATGAATATCTTATAAATCTATTAATGATATGGAACCAGAAAACCTGTGTGAACCTTTGTCCAAGAGATAGTCATCCAGAAAACTTGGGTCATCCAGTCAGACATTATTATAGGTGCCAGTGGCTTGGCTCAAGTCATATGGTGTTGGTGCGTTTAGTGTTGTAGACATCACTTTGTGGAATGTGTTGCCGTCGGGTGTTAGAAATGCGTCGTCTCTTCAAAATTTTAAAGATATTTTCTAAAAAACACCTATTCAATGTCACTTAAACGGTAAATAATTATTATCTTTTAAAATCATTTACAGGGTTTTCACGGATATTTTATTTGGGGAATTATTATATTACATATTATTTATACAGCGTCTTTGAGTGGCTCCTGCTAGTAAGAGCGCTTTATTAAATATATTATTATTATTATTATTATTATTATTATTATTATCATCATAAATCTAATCTAAACATTCAATTACCAGTATGTGCTTATTGTCCAAAAGAAGACAGACATAGCAAACATGTCATATTCTAATTATCAATATGTAAGGTAAATACAAGTATTTAGCAACCCAAATCACAAACAAGAATGTCAATTATCCTTCAAATTCCTAATGATGGCACTCGACCCTATAAATATTATGTTATTACAAGATACTGATGTCTGGATATTTAACTAGTGAAGCAGTATCAGCATAGCAATCACAAGGAAGCTCGATATAATTATGTTCGCTTCATTCAAGCCTATTCAAGCCATCTTTTATCAATAAATAAAATATTCTATATCTCAATAAAATTAAGTTGGTCTTCACAAGACAAATGCCCCACATCACATCGATGAAAGTCTTTTGGCTACATAAATTGTATAGTCTTCTAGAAATAGATTACCTAGATTTCTTAAAATGTTACCTAACATCGTGTACTTTAGAATATCTAAAGTATGTTAATCAATATCAATAATATCAAGGATAATAAGGCAACACAATATATATCTGAGCTACTGGTGTTTATGTTAAATGTCGGAACAAATTAGTCGTTTAAACCATATTCCTGTTATACTCTATTAGATGAATGAAATATAACGTTTCGTGGCATAACTCTTGATAAAATGCGACACTCAAGTAAAAACATAATTAGTCGTTTAAACCATATTCCTGTTATATCTATTAGATGAATGAAATATAACGTTTCGTGCATAACTCTTATAAAATCAATAAGTAATAAAGTAATGTAGTATTATAAACTTTTTATATTATGTTATATATATATATATTATATATATATATATATATATATATATATATATATATATATATATATATTGTGTGTGTGTGTGTGTGTGTTTGTGTTTGTGTGTGATGTGTGTTGTGTTGTATGCATATATATATATATATATATATATATATATATATATATATATATATATATATATATATATATATATATATATATATATATATTTGTGTGTGTGTATGTGTGTGTGTATGTATGCATGTATGTGTGTATGCATGCATGTATTCATGCATGCATGTGTTCATGTATGCATGTATGCATGTATGCGTGTATGCAAATATATGCATGTATGTATGTATGTATGTATGTATGTATGCCTGTATTGATGTATGTACGTAAGTATGTATTTTGAGTTTATCGTGTACTAATTAAGAACGTTTCAGCCTACAACTTTATTTTTATTACAGTGTAATACCACGAAAACAATACGAAACTATGCGAAACAGACAAAACATAACATCAAAAGTTCGCAGTCATATATATTATATTTTAAAATAAAATATTTAATAATTATTACATACAATCACATATTAGATGTTAATGAAGTACACACATTTTTCTTAAGCTCAACATTACTGACATCGTCATGTTACACAATTATACACAAGTTTATTCATTTACTTGGTGTTGTTTTGGACTTAGGTGTTTGGTGGTTTAGCAAAGATGATAAACACATTTCTAATTTTTTTAATGCATTTCTTTTTCTCCATCCATCAGCAAGGAGGAGTTAGTATTATTAGGCTGTTAGCTAGTTTGAGCCAACAGTTTCTGGATAAAGTTGCATTAATCTTCTGCTTGTTTTTGTTTTGCATCTTCTTCTTTTTCTGTCTGCTATTCATGCTCCTTCAATTGCTTTTTCCACAATGTCATTCTTTTCACTTCTTTTCTTTTCTTTTTGTTCTTCTTCTTGTCGATTTTCTTCGTTGAACTACTTCTGATATTCCATCCGTGTACTTTTGGTATCCCTCAGTAAAGTACTGGTTATCGGTATGTGATGACATATAGGGTATTTCAGTACATTTACATATCGGGATTCCAATGGAAGTGTGCGAGCAGAGCTTTCACCAGCGCTGTAAGCATAGCATAGCGTGGCATACCAGCAGATTCTTTTCCGAACTTCAATCAAGTACATATCACCTCTTTTCATGTCTAATGCACTTTCCGGAATAGCATGCCACATTAGCACATGTGCAGATTAAAACCTGGGTATAGTTTGGCCCAGGCCAAATTATCTCCCAGGGGATAAGCTGTCCTAGGACAAACTATTCCAGAAGGTGGAAACTAGGTCAGACTATACCCTATACGCCAGAATTTATTCATCTAACGTAATAGACAATATCAACCGACGTCTCTTAATTTAACAGTTGAAATTTCAATTTATTATCAAGACATGACAAATGTTTGCTCTTTTCAGCTATGTTCTAATATTATTTACTAATTAAAGATTTCCTGATTGAAATTATAAATATAAATATATTTAGAGTTTTATGATTTAGGTCAGTTACTTTCTCACTTAACGTACCTAACAAATCTGAACCCCCAATCAAATTTTGAAACAAATAAGTAACGATTGTTTATAAGGCCTAAGGGTTTGAATTGGCATAGAGGTATGAATATACCCGAGGTATAATCTCGCCTAAGTCCAGTTAACACCAGGTATACTCCGGACTGGGGGGGTATGCTATGCCCAGTTACACCGGAACAATATAGGTAGAATGGCTTTCCCATTCCTTTGCGACAGTATCAATCGGAAACCTTTGTTACATATACACACACATACATTTATATATTTATGAATAAAATATATGTAATGGAATAATAGAACATAATGTTGTTATTGGACATTGACATACACGGGCGCGCGGGTTCACACACAAACACAAATGATGAACGAAAAATGATGTGGATTAGCTGTTAGGCTTGATTAAATCATAGGATTTACTCCGGATTTAGACGATGTTTCGTTCTAGTCCAGTAATAATCCATTGTACAGTATTGCTACTTTGCTATTTAGCTTAGCCACTTCCATATATAGATATCATTGGTTGAACCGAAAGTGGTGTGTTGGTTAATACGCCAAGAAATGATAAAAGGCATTGATTGTCATCCTGATCGGATAACACCTTAACGTATAACTGAGACTGTTATATTGGTTAGCCGAGAGGCACACATGTTCGTTCTGATCGGCTACCAATTTGGCGAAGTTGCTAGTGTACACGACAAGCCTCTGTCGTGTGCTCAACTTAAGCTGTTTTATTGGTTGGCGCACCGAAAGCCGATGAAGGGCATAACATTTCGCCCTGATCAAACAATAACTTGGCCACGGTGAACCTAGCTGGCATCCATACGTATGTTTAATATAGGTAGGATTTGTTTAGCTATTGAAACCCAGAATGGAGCTGGAATCATCATCTGTGGAATGGAAATAATTTCATGTCTAGGTTACTTTTAATCCATAGCAAATTACCGCTGAATGTAAACTGTGGTGTAATGGTATTTATCTTGTATATATGTTAACTTACTATTGAAACACATGCACGTGTAATAAAACGTGCGAGCTGTGGTATCAAATGGAATTTGTTTATTTGCTTCTACTTTTTGTGCGTAACCTACATCAACCGCTTTCCGAAAAGCGGATTATCTCACCCCTTAGACTGATGAATAGCCAATATATATATATATATATATATATATATATATATATATATATATATATATATATATATATATATATATATATGTATGTATGTATTATATATACATAAAGATATAAATGTGTACATTTTGTATGCATAAATTCAAGTATGTTTTGATTTAATTATGTTTTAAGATTAATGATTTTAAAGATTACAAGTTATAAGGGATCTATAGGTTTTGATGTTCTGAGCCAGTGACAACATATATATCTATCCTAACACACACACACACACACATACACACGCGCGTGCGGGCACACACACACACACACGCACGTACGCACGCATCTCGAGCGGTGGCATTGGATACAGCTCGTGTGGTTGGTGTATTTTATATAACAAGTTTAGTTGTATATATAATTCACCTTAGTTGTTTGTGGGAATAGAATTGTCTTTCCTAGGTCCAGTTATGTCCAGTCTGTACTATGACATTCAAGGCTAACTTTAGTCTCCTTGTCATTAATAAAACCCTATATTATAATTATAGTTTGTATAGCAGACATTAGGTCTGATTTGAAAATGTTAATATATAGAACGGCAATTCCGCCATAACGGTCTGCTAAAGCGCCGATGTAAATTGTTATAATAGTGACGAGTAGGTCATAGTATTTATTGGATTTGTATGCTTATGAGGTATTTGACCCTCCAGCAAATATCACAAGGCATATTATGCTGCGGTTGAGAAAGTTCCGTTTTCTATGCGTGGAGACTATATTTCCCGGTCACCGCATTCAAGAAAAGTTGATCTAGAGCTGTATAATCCATGTACTATTTGCGTCTTTGGAGGCACGCCGTTTAGGTGTCTGGCCTGGTTATCCAGCATTTAAATGACTGTAGCAGGCACAGTACGCTCTTAAAGCATTATAAGTACTCCTGACTCAGGAATAGAAACACTGCATCGCATCTCGAGCGGTGGCATTGGACACAGCTCGCGCGGTTGGTGGGTTTTATATAACAACTTTAGTTGCATATAAAATTCACTTTGGTTGTATGTGGGAATAGAATTATCTTTCCTAGGTCCAGTTATGTCCAGTTTATACTATGACATTCAAGATTAGCTCTAATCTGCTTGTCATAAATAACATTGAAGAACTAAAATAGTTAGAATAGCAGAAATTAGGTCAAGTTTGAAAATGATAACATAGTTCAAACGGTATCGAAGCTATGACTTGCTAATACGGTCTGCTTCAACGCAGATGTCAGTCTTTTAATAGCAATTAAGCTAAATAGTTTAATAGTAGTCGCTTCATGACGCCTGTCCGTTGTAAAAACTGATCTTTGAAGACAGTGACAATTGGGTTATATAGTTTATATAGTATTGCTTTGAAGAAAGATACAGCAATTGAAAAATAGCTATAAATAGGGCTGCTTAGATAATTAAGCTAAACATTCTCACTACTGCCGTGATCTGACTTGGATGTTTTACACCCAAACTCCACGGCTGTAGGTCATTCGCATTTTGATTTTGCTTGGCGGCTTAGGGACTGGTGAGACATTACACATGTCTGAGCAAGAAAAGTCGCCACTCTGGATTAAGTCCCCTGAAGAAACGTCCAGAGTTTGAATTCACGGTTCGAGATTATCTGTGCCTATGCCTTATTATACACAGCTAAACACACACACACACACACACGCACGTACTCACGCACGCACGCACGCGCATACTCATACACACACACACACACAAACATACACACACACACACATATATATATATATATATATATATACACACACATATATACACCCATACACATTAGAAAAGAATGTCAGAAGACCCTTAGCTAAGAGGATATTACTATCGATCTATATATTATAGGTATGTAATAACTTTGTATAATAATTATCTGATCAATCGTAAGATACTAAAGTCGTTGAGTAGATATTGTAAGATATGTATTAATACAAGTTGCATGATGTGGTCGTCACCTATCAAGATCGAATTTTGATCAAAACTTAGATTCAGTCAAGTAGGTCGTAACATGACCTAATATAGATATACTGATAATCATTTACTTTGGATATGAACCGTGTTTACAATAATGATAACAACTATTAAAAATGTCCTTTATAAACTCAAGGAATTGTTATTTGTAAAGGTAGTATACAGTGAGATCCGGGTAATCACTCAGCTAGAGCATAATTAGCTCTTACCTAGGTAGGGTTGTGCGGTGGGAACACCATAACTGAGTGGCCATAGCTAAATCAATAAATGCCATACAAGGTTATCAAATATTGTTTATGTGTTCGATATTATCGTAAGATGTTCCTTATATAATACCATACAGGATTTATTTATGTAAGCTACTAGTAATTTGATGAATGGAAATACATAGGGATTAATAAAGATACATTTAAGAAAATGCATTCTTTATTTTCATGAGCTATGTTATGAACCCATGCACATCTTATTAAAACTCCATGACCTATTCTAGGCTTTTACTTTCGATTGTTTTATGTATATACATAGTACTAATGCCCATATTTGACGCGGTTTTCATGCTTTAAAGTTTCAATTCAAAATATTTAGATGAACAATAGCGGCTATTATTCTCTAATAGAAGTCAGTGTTATTTCGGATACTGCATGAAGAGGAATAAACTAAATTACTGACAGTATAGTTTAGTACAGATTTGTTACCAAAGAAGAGAGAGTTCATCTTATGCAGATTATGTCCTGACAAAATACTGTCGTTAAGAGTATTGTTGTTAATGTGTCTATCACACACTGATATATACACGTTTTAGGTATTAAGCACAATTTTAGACCAACTGGGAAAAAAACCCATACAGCATCAGTTAGGCAAGCACAGGCTATAAACCACGGACAAAAAAGTAAATAAGTAGTAGTTTACTTTTCCGAAACCAAATTACAAAAAACGTGTATATATGCATATGGGGGTTTACCCACACCTATGATACACTTATGTCGCTATCAATTTAGGGTCGGCTTGGGCATATCTGAAGGAAACAGGATACTAGTACATTATACATATATATTTACTTACCTTTGTCCTCACCGCCTATTGATACATATAATAGATGGTGATATTACATGTCAAGATATTAATATGGGAACTTTATCTTAACTAATAACACGACCTAAGGAGTAATCTTTTTAGAAAATCATTATTAGTTGATCATAGACAAAAATTGATGCATATACATTTATTGTGATAAGCCAGTATTATCTTTAGTTTGACTCCTAACTAATCTAAGTGAATTGAAAGAATGAAATGCCTCCATTCTACGGATCAACAGCACCAGATTTGTGTGTTATAAGATAATCTACATTAGTTTGAGCTTCTAATAATAACTTATCTTGAAATAACATCAGCAAAAATATATATATATATATATATATATATATATATATATATATATATATCGAACCCTTGAGATGTATTTAAAATTGTCCTAATAATATATTGCACAAATGTTATCTAGTTAAAGACAAATTAAATTAGATCATTGGTGAATTGTGAAGAAATCAAAGTTTGTATTACTGATGATTACAAATTATAAAGCCATATCTATTTATTTCGGGGGTAAAACTTTATACTGGGATTATTACTCTTCCCAAACAAACGTTCATCGCTTAAGTGTCGGTATTTCGGATAATACTAATAATAATACTAATAATAAAAGTAATAATAATATTAATGTATATTTAATAATGCGCCCTTACAACCAGGATACATCAAAAAGGCGAAGTACAAATAATATATAATACTATAAACCCAAATTAATTTATCTGAAGAAAAAAACATATAAGAGATTGAAAAGATAATTATTATTTATCTGTAAAAGCAACTTTGAGCCGATGTATTTTAAAAACGCATTTCAAAGTTTAAAGAAACGACGTATTTCTAATATTTGCCGGAAGCTTAATCAACACAATGGGGGCTGCAACAAACAATGCAGTCACCATATCACTTGAGCCAACAAAATTAGCATATGCGGTGCAGCAATAAGTGTTATGTTATTATTATTATTATTATTATTAAATGCACCTGCAATAGTATCTGACTGACAGGAGTTTTTGAGATGACTTTCTAAATGACATCAGTTCACACAGGTATTCAGCTGCCATATCATTGATATATTATTCAGGTTTTAATGCGTCTTGAAATGAATACGCTTTCTAACAGGTAACTATTGTAGTTTTTGAAGAATTGAGGTGATATGATCATATTTTCGAGTATTTGTCACTATGCTAACTATACTATTCTGGAGGTGATTGCTGTTACAATCAGATATGTAATATAGCATGGAGTTACAATAGTCAATACGAGATGTAACAAAGGCATGAACAACAGTCTTAATCGTTTCTTGCCTCATGAAGGTTTTTAAGAAGTTGATATTCTTAGGATAGTAGTAGTCAGCTCGATTTTTTCTGAGTGAGGTGTTCATACATGTTAATACGTTGGCAAATATTAACTCTTAGATGTATAATTGGCCTATTCGGCATAATCGAAGATGCACCAAACTGTAATGTATATGTTTATATTGATTTAATACCATGTCGTGACACCAAATATATTTGTTTTAGTATCATTTAGTCTTAGAATATGTTGGGCGATATATAGCCGCATATCAGCAAACCAATGTTTCAAGTACTTTACCTAGCAGACCAAACGTGACTTTTAACCTAGAGAAAGGTATATTAAGATCAACTGTATCAAGTCTAGCACACAGGTCGAGATGATCAAGTAATACTGGCTAACCTTGATCAAATTACTTCATAATTTTATTTTTCACCTGAACCAATGATGTTTCAGTGTTGTTACCACTTTGTGTGCATACTCTATTGTGATTAAATATTTGTTAAGCTGGAAAGAAACTGCCTTTTCTATGACTTTAGTTTAAAAAGTTAATATTTTAAACAGGTATGTAATTGTTTATAATACTACAATGGTGATGCTTTATTAACTATATTTGTAATTGGGATTATTATAACATCCAGACAATCTGTCTTGGCGGCTTAGGGACTGGTGAGACATTACACATGTCTCAGTAAGAAAAGTCGCCACTCTGGATTCAGTGCCCTGAAGAAACGTCCAGAGTTTGAATTCACGGTTCGAGATTATCTGTGCCTGTGCCTTATTATACACAGCTAAAAAACACACACATACACAACACACACACACACACACACACACACAACACATACACACACACACACACACACAATATATATATATATATATATATATATATATATATATATATAAAACACACACACACATATATATATATATACTTGGTAGCAATGCCCATAGTGTCTACTTACCATGTCTATCACAAGTTGTGATAGGTGTATCATTAATGTAATAATTATTGTCAACAGATAATTTGACCTTGAATTATAGCTTTAAGTGTCATCAACAGTGTATATTTAGATAGATGCTGACGTCAATAATTCGTTACTGATTAAATGATAACATGATAACACATCTCTAGGGCTGTGAAATAAAATAACCTCCTATTATTAAAGTAAATACAAATATGGGAAAAGTGGCTTGCTACAAAATGTAGAAGGATAGGTTTTGGCTGTGAAAGACAAAATAAAGAACGTTCGTGCCACTATTATGTATTATGTTGTTTTAACAAAAGCTGTTCAATTCAGAGAGTACATTTTTCTATTTGACGTAATTATATAGGAACAATATTATGACGCTTAGCAATCAGTTAGATCTTACATATACATTTGCCGTTATTGTCATTAAGCCTAGGATAAGTCAAGGGGTACACATGACTACATTTAGTTTCTAGCAACGTATATAATGTATATCTTATAATAACTAACAAATGTCACACAGTGAATTATCTTTCTATCCAGCGTCAGTTTTACATATGGGCTTCTACGAGCTGCATAAACAAAAATAAATTTGTGATTAAAGATTTTAAATGTTAAATACTTTCTAATGTTTATGAATTTGGAACTGCTCTAATATTTTGTATATAATTGTTTCTTAATATCATTTTATTTTCTTCAGATTTATTATCACATGTTTTTACCATGAAGAGATCTTAAGAAAGTGAATTCTAAAAGAGAAGTAAGAAACAGCAGTTACCCCCACAATCCCAATACTCTAGTCTGGCTAATGAATCCAGTGGCACCAAGGGTCCATACTTATGTGAACCTCCATTATTTGATCTAGAAAATATTGCTTTGGCTTACTTTGATGTCACAGAAGCAGCCATATCTAGAAGAAATGAAATGTGGTTGTATACATCCGAAGCAGGGAAAAACTATACTTGAATGTTAAGACTACAATAACGATTTCAATAAAGCACAGAGCATATAAATGAATCAATAAAGATATAGCCATAAGCCATTTTTGAAAGAACTAAAGCAAACGGAGACATTTACGAGAGAGATTAGTTAATATATTCTCCAAGTGTAGAAAGTGTGTTCTGCTTTGTCTGTAAATTGGTTTCATCGCCAACTGGGGATTTATCTTCCACTGGCCTTTCTCATTGGAAGCATGCTTTTTTTACTTCAGTTATATGAAACTTCTCTGGAACACATAAATGTCTTCTTGACTTATAAAACAAGAATATAAAATCATGATTTGGACTTCAATCTAAGCGAATTTGTTTTTGCTGAAAGATCATATTGGAGACAAGGCTCTGTGGAAGTCATTAGAGCACTAGCAGAAAGTGGATAACGTTTCAAAGATTATAGTGAAGTAATTAAATCACCAAATAATGGAATTAATCTCGGTTTGTTGGAGTTAATGGCCATATTTGATTAATTTCTCTACAGCCGGTTGAACATTAAGGCAAAAGAAGTTCATGACATACTTCATATTTGTCAAAAATATATTTGATGAATTAATTGAATTGGTAGGTACTCTAGTCAAGATATATATATTGGAAGAAGTCAAACAAACAGGTTATTTGTTGACTCAACGCCAGATATTTCACATGTGGCTCAATGAACTGCTATTTTGATTTATGTTTCACTGAAACCAGCATTACCAGTTGAACGTTTTGTAACTTTCTTCAAACTAGAAAATCACACTGATAAACAAAGTTAGTTTATGACATTTTTAGTTCATCAATGTGGAATTCGGTTTACCAAATGTCGAGGTGAGTCACATGACAATGTTTCTAATATGTCTGGCAAGGATAATGGGATGAAGCATTACGTCTTATAAACCAACAAATATTCCCGTTATGTTATTTGTGTAGGACATTCAATAAAACATCCGTTTGGTCAAGCTGCAGTAGACTGCTGTCTTTAAGTTATCATCTTTTTTCTGTCATACAAGAAATATATAAGTTATTCTCGGAATCAATAAAGAGATGCGCAATTTTAACAGAATACTTACCACCTGCGACCGCAGTACCTAAAGGTCTTTCACATACGGTATGCAAAGCTCATAACAGGCCAGTTTTTGCCCTGCCACTAAATCAACTTTTGACTACATCCAGGAAGCCTGATATAGTCAAAGGCTGGATAAAAGGGACATACACACCCGGAAACCAAAACCATACTACATAAAATGATTGAACTGGAGTTTTTCATTGTGTTAGAATTATGGACTAGTATATACGACTAACTCGACAAAACTAAGAAGCTTTACTAGATCTAAAAATATCGCCGACACATGTGTCAATTTTTCATCTTCCTTTATGTATTTGTTGGCGGTATTAAAGATCAATTTGAAGGAATTGAAGGTGACGCCAGAGAGAAAAGGACATGTTAATGAAGATTCTGTTCCAGTAGCGGTAGTCAAAGCACCTAGATATTCATTCAAAGTTCAATGTTTTGCTCCAATTATGGTTGCTCTCAAAAGAAGATAGAACAAAGCAGCAAAAGCATATACTAATACTCCTAAAACTTATTTTCTTTAGTTAATGCTAACATTTCTGAAGATGTTTTGTAACAAGGAGTTATCATAGCTTATCCTGAAGAGGTGATTCATTTATAATAGAAGCGAAGCGCTTTCATATTTATGTGAAACAAATACTTCCTGATAAAATGCATTTCTTTGTATTCGATAATGTTTAACGACTAGTTACATTTAGCATATCCCAATGATGACTATGTTTAAAACTATTGTTGTGAATAATGGTAACCAACTGTTCTGGTGAAAGTTCTTGTTCTCAACCAAAAATGATAAAAGGACACTTTCCATGAATTCTCATCGAATATAAATTGGGTGTCATTTTCTTTCAGTACAATGCGATGTAATTCAAGAGTATAATGTTTTCTATGTAATCCTCAAGATTTATAATTACTTACTAGGCAATTTGAAATTGACGGTTTTTACAGTAAATATAACTAAATGTTTCCAGCTGTGGTAATGTAGGATACCAAGGCTGTAGCAAGTCAGAACCTATCTTCTCTATCACCTTTATGCTTATTCAAATGCTTTGCTAGTGCATTTGAATACTAGAATTCCAGAATTCTAGAGACTTTTCTGTAGGATGTAAATTTGGAGAAACACTGTCATGAAGGTGATAATGAAATAAATTGTATGAGTTCCAAAATCTAAAAATATATCTTTTTAGACCTCTAGCTGATGAACCTAGACGACATCGACCAAATAAAGTTACGATAGCATTCACCTGGAATGATAATATGATATAAGCAATGATGCTAAGATAATACAAGATGATTTCTAACATCGCTTTCTTTTATGTGTGTCCACCCCGTACCTATTATTACATGTTACTTCATTATTTGTGAGATATTTATGATAATGCCATTTGAACTGACTAATTTTCAGTCTACAACCATGTTTCGATTGTTAGATAGGGAGCATATAAAGGATCTTAGAGCGAATGAATGTCCTAGTCTTATTTGGTTGTGTAACTGATAAAAACGTAATTCATTCTAATGCTATTCTCTATTACAAATAAATATATACTGCATCTTAATCAAATTAAATAGAATATATAAGCACAATTCCGATTTTGAGGTCGGAGTTAATAAAAATGCCATATACCACAGCAATGAAAGTCTGTTACTTACTATAATTTCGTGGTCTTCGACGAGTAGATTAACCAACTACATTTCCCTTCACTGTATATTTCGGAAACATTATGGTATGTTAAACATTATCATGCAAGATAAGTAAATACTTTATCTCCGTGGAAGGCACTAATGTTGGTTTTAAATGTGAATATAATGTTCATTTGTAGATTCTTGCTGTTCTACTTTTCTTGTTGATTATAATAGAAGGTAAACATGTTGTTAACGGGTCACATACACATATACACACACATACGCACACGTACATACGTAAACACACACGCACATACATACATATACACACATACACACACATGTACACACATACACCAGCACACACATACACTCACACGTACACATACACATACACATATACCCCATCCACACACATACACATACACACCACACACACACACACACACACACACACACATATATATATATATATATATATATATATATATATATATATTTATATATTTTTTTAAAGATAATATACTTTGCACGATCACTTTGATATAGTGATGAATAGTTCCCACTCCCAATCGTGTGAGTCGATACATTAATAACGAATAGTTTTTAGTTTGAGCCATTTTATATTTAAACACTAGTTTATTATTTATATATATTTATAAAACGGAAATCATAATGAGAAACTTAAATACCTAAATTAAGGTTAATTAACTAAAAGAAGACTTGATTCTGAAATAGCAGAATATATTCAGTGTGGCAATTTATAATTTAACTTTATTTTTGAGTGAAATACTTTCTAAACTATTATAACACAAAGCAGTATACTATTATAAAGATATATTATATATTTATAGCGTCCATTTACTTATCTTAGTGATTTACCATATAATGTATTTAATGGGTATTTATGTGTATCAAATATTATTATTATTATGTACCTCGTTCCATTTTCATTATTTAATTTAACTTACTTTGAAGCCTATCAAATAACTGTCTGTAGCCAACACTTCCCAGAAAAAGATTAAAAAGTACGTTTTACAGGGTAATATTAGTTTATGTACTTGTTTATATCGTAATGTAAATCATATATGTATACCACCAATGTGTATTATGAGAAAAATAATTAATACTGGGAATCAAAATCTAATCTGAACTCAATTTGCATTTTTTAAAATAATATAGATTTCTGAATGGAGACGAGTGTAATATTTGCAATCACTGTGGATTTTAAAGTAAAATAACTATGTTTTATAAATAAATAGATGTAATAATAATATTAATAATAATATTAATAATAATAATATATTTACAATGCGCCAGAACCAGGTAATCCTATTCTGAGATACTGTACATTAAAAGAAAGAGATGTTTAACAAAATGACTAAATATACTTAGTACGGAAACAATTAAAAGCATGTTTGAATAGGAATGTTTTAACATGTTTTTACAAACCATTTAGCGGTTCTTGACCATTTAATATCGTAGTAATACTATCATACTTCTGACACCCTGTTTGGAATCCGTTGCAACCTTTGGACCAATATGTCAGACAAGCTGAGAAAAAAGGAAGTACAGCAATCTAACTGTTATGTAATAAATGTATTGAAAATACAGATATAAGTGCATCATTGGTAAGTATGGAGTTTAAGCTCCTAATGTTCCGCATATGAAAATAGAACGCCTTGTATATAACATGTCTCCATGTTCAGATGTTGGTCGAGGACTACACCAAGAGGCACTAGGTGAGAACAAATTATTAACAATTTGAAGTTGAAAGTCAGATGACTGCTCGCTGAAATAGCTAATACGCTAATACAAGTAATTTAGTTTTGATACTGCTTAGTTGTAGTTTATTTGTGATCATCCAGGACTATATGTCACTAATGGAATTTTCTAGACGCTTCAGTAACTGCTTGTCTCGGTTCCATGTCAGTAATATCATACGAAACATATAATTGACTATCATCTACATACAGATGTATCTGTATTCTATGTGTGTGTGCTATTCCGGACAAAGACATAATATAGATGATGAACAGTGTCGGTCCCAGGATTGATCCCAGTGGCACCCCGAAGAGCAAACAGATAACTTCAGATAAAGCCTCTTCGACAGATACAATTGAGACCGAGCAGCAAGATAAGAGCGAAACCAGGCCAATAGTTTCCCGATGAGCCCTAATATTCTCTCCAGTCTACTACACATGATTTCATGGTCAATGTTGTCGAATGCCGCCGATCAATCTTATAGGAACAGAACCACAACTTTCCTTCCATCGATTGCCATCAACATGTCGTTTTTCAAACGCAAGCGTATTGTCTCAGTGTTTATGCCCACTTTTATCTACTGACTGCATCTTTTCCAAATACTAGCATATAGTGTTTTATTTGCCTGGCTAGAAGATTTTCAATGATCTTTGACATTGTGGGTAAGTTCGATACAGGTCGATCGTTGTTCAGCTGTTCCGGATCCATATTGGATTTCCTTTTGAGAGATTTAATCTTCGAAATATTCAGACTGGTCGGAAAACCCCATTACGTAATGAGATGTTATTAATCTTTATAAATACGGGACTTAAAGAGCTGGTGCATTTTTTAAGCATGTATGTTGGTATTGGATGTAGCACATATGTAGCAATAGACAGCGTATCTACTACCTTTCGCATATGTTCCTTTATAACGGGATATATTTTGCGTCATAGTTTGCATCATAGTTTTGCTGTATGTGACAATATATCACCCTATCAACAGTTTGATTCTGAATATTTCTGAAGTAATTACATTTGAATAATAAAATGAATTAATCAAATAGACCACTTTCTATCACGTATTGATTATCAAACTCAATGAAAACGAAAAGTGTCATGACATACAATGACTTGGCATGAACTCTCAGACAATATCGAGAATCCTGATTTTGTTTCGCTAGAATATTATTTGTATTCAAGTAGAACATTATTACTTAGGACAACTAACTTGTATTATCTATGCTAATTATAAATCAGGTTTTGGCATACACCGATGCATTTCATCGTATCATGTCCAGTTTATTTTGAGCAGACCCTAACAAAAAATAGTGTATGGTGAAAAGCCAAAACAAAAATTATTTGAGAATCTTCGGATAACAATCCATGTAAACTAACCTATTTTTTCACGGATATCTATACTACCATACACATGTCATGTCAAACAAGGTACCTAAAGTTGTATAGCAATTCTATATATAATATGAGAGTGGTAGGGCAATCTAACTTCTTAATCAGACCAATGTGGATAAATAGTCAGCAGCGAGAAACGTAATATGGTGACAAATTCGTTTGGAATAAGTTACTCTCTTGAGGGAAAACGCCATGCCACAGGTATATCTCGTTAACGTGGTAATGCGACCTTGATTACTGACAGCACTTTCCTCAACACCGAGCAAGTAATGTTTTTTTAATTTATTTATTTCTCTTTTGATAAAGGAAATTACATTTGGATTTATGATATGGCAAGGTGTTCAGTGTCCGAAAATAAAAACTTTCCCTTGATAAAGGTTCAATTAGTTTTCAGCAAAAGTGAAAAGTGAATTAACGTAATTTGCGATGATTGTTTCCTTGCTCTAGCAACTCTTCTCAAAATCAGCCAGTGTAACCTAAGTTAGCAGAAAATGACTGTAATATCATGTAGTATGTAATATCTACATGCTGACGTTTTATACATCCACTGATACACACAACTAAACGGGGCATCCATCCTAGGAGATAGTCACTGCCGATGTTATCTACTCATAAATCTGAGAGTGACAGTGTTTCTAGGAAGCCATGGAGGAGTCAAAAAGTGCGTGTACAGTTTTTTGTTACCGTAATCAGCGACGTTATTTTATCCCTCATGCTCACCACGACGACCTTCGATCACATCATCACATCTGAGATATAAGACACTGACGCTAGGATATTGCCTTGTCAGTATATATAACATTTACGATATTCAGAAATGAAGTGCATGTAAGAGCAGGGGTTTACCTTAAATATATGGAATAATGCCGTATGTTTGCGTATGTGTATTGGTAAAGCTATTAGGGAAATTGACAGACAATTAGAAACCAACATAATCGCATTAAGTATCCACAACTAATGCATTTCATTGAGGCTATATTCCGTCATATTGTATAGATTATGATGATGGTTAAATATACTGCTAAGTATACATTAGCGAGTGATGTTTGATGACAATCCGGGAGATCTATATGGCCTTTTTAATTAATGTGTGCGACCTGAAATAGTTATTTCAAAGATACTAAAATAAATAGCGTGATAGCAAATGGATTATAAGAGGATAGTATATAATAGTACACCAAAGGATGTGTTGACATACATAATACTCTTGTAAACGTTATGATGTGTTGGTGGTGAATTATCTTTATTGAGAAAGATAGATAGAGAGAGAGGAGGAGGAGGAGGAGGAGGAGGAGAGCGAATGAAAGAAAGAAAGAAAGAGAGAGAGAGAGAGAGAGAGAGAGAAAGAGAGAAAGAGAGATCTACACGCACGCATACATACAGACACATGAAAACCCACTCACACAATCACACACACACAAACACACACACACATACACACATACACACATACGAGTAAAGGAATATGCTGTGTAGGCAACATGCGCATATGCAGACGCATACTCACACAACACATCCATGTTAATATTATTGTAAAATGACATGTAATATGTGTGATATTCTATATAATCATTGTTAAATATGCATCCTTCTCCCATCATGACCATATAATATGGGGGGAGGGGGGGCGTTGACATCCAATCTAAATAATGGATGAAGATATCTTGCATGATCACATGATCACTCCCAATCGTGTGAGTCGATACATTAATAACGAATAGTTTGTAGTTTGAGCCATTTTATATTTAAACACTAGTTTATTATTTATATATATTTATAAAACCGAAGTATTATACCTTTTAACTAATTAAGCTAATTACTCTGTTCATATTTTAAATTTCATTGTGTATGAATACACTTAGTGTATAACTTATATCTGAATACACTATATTTTAACTGCTGAATGTAAATTATTATATTTCCCAATAATCCGTCTTATTACACCAAAGTAACGATTTTCTCATTAGCCGTGAATGAAAGTTCATTACATGATGAAAATAACAGTATTCCGATTATCTGTTTGGTTTGAGTAAATAAAAGCTGTTGCTTCTTCTTAAGATTGTTGCGCTTTATCATTCTAGTCCAATAGTAATCAATGGTGCAGTATTGTTACTTACTTCTTAACTTACCCATATCACTCTTCCAAAAATATATGGTGTACGTAATACAATTTTGTCACCTTTTCAAAAGGGGTTATTTTGTCGCAAATCACCAATAGCCTATTACCTAGTGTGTGTGTGTGTGTGTGTGTGTTGTGTGTGTGTGTGTTTGTGTGTGTGTGTGTGTTTTATAAAGATAGTTTAGGCGCTGGCACAGGTGTTATACTTTCATTCAAACAACAATTAACTCCAAACTGATTTAAAAAAAATTAATTGTAAGTATAATTAATTACCGGTAAAATTAGAGAAAAATGAAAAGAACATTTATTTTTCTAAAATAATCCAAAAGAGGATAATCTAAATATAAAAAAGAAGAAACTATGATTAAAACAAAACCAGGCTTTGTGTCGAACACTACGGCCAAGAAAGATTAAACCTAAAATGGAGAAATAAAATATTAATACACAGTATGAATAATGTGTGAAAATATAAGCATAAATCAGAATAAATTCAGATTAATACTAATAGCAGCGATATAACACGACTCAACCCAATAGCAACGACCGGTTTCGACCTATTCAAGTCTTCATCAGGTTGCATATAATGTCTCTTCAGAAACACCTATTAACGAGATTCACAAAACTCTCATTGGCATGTCTTCGTAGATGGTTTTGCGGCTAATGTATTGAAGCTGTGTCCATTTTAAAGAAAGCTAGAAACAAATCAAGAATATAATCCTGAGGGATTTATCCGACACTGGCTTATGTGAACAGCACAATCAAGATTACAAATTAACAAAAGTCTACAAGTTATCTCTATAGAAGTGAACAAAACCCGAAGAACTTGTTAATGATATAAGCCTAATAATTAACTGTTTCTGGATTCTTTTTGTGTATGCATAAAGAGTTCATATTAGAGATCCGTGCCCTAGATATATATTATAATATATATATATATATATATATATATATATATATATATATATATATATATATATATATATATATATATATATATATATATATATATATACTCAGAGGACATTCCAGTTCCGATTAAGTTGGGGATCGTTTTACCTTCAAACCTGCGTTGTCCTTCTCTATGAATAAATATAATAATGTATACCTGATTCAAGTGACCCCCCTAGTGAGCTCCGGTGGTCTAGCGGTTAAGCACCCGGCACTTGGTGCCAACGGTCGCAGGTTCGAACCCCGTAAGAGGTCGAAACTTTTCCAGGGATTAATTTCTCGGCTCACTACATCGTGGGTGGCTGACCACGTTAAATGGCGCTGCCGTCTCCACTGAATTATTTAAAATAAAGGGGGACGTTAAAAACCCCCTGAGGACGTAAAACACTCTGGCAGTGACCACCCTCAGGGTATTTCGGCTCCATCTTTCCGTACTGCTCCCCTGTGAGTGGTGGGGGAGGAGGTTTCTCAACCACCCCAACATAGAGGCTGTGCTGATTAAGCGACAGCCTGGGGATTCTCCCCGAACAACAAAACCAAACCAAAACCATCAAGTAACCCAACAGCAGTAAATATGCATACAATTAAAGATAACATTATTCGAGTCAATTTAACTATTTTCTTCATGTAATGTAAACGGTCGTGTCAACGTAGATATGTTATATATGTATTAATTGAACATTGATCCAGATGCATGTGCTGTTAATTGATACACAAACACACATACAGATTATATATATATATATATATATATATACACATACACACACACACACACACACACATATATATATATATATATATATATATACGGAATCCGTTAATGCAACAAGGTTTGTCACATGATAATATGTCGGATAAACGAGAATGTCGGAATATCAAGTCCGTGACATACCGGTATTACATCAATGTAAGAACGTTTTGTCCTTATTATGACATATATTACTGTATCAGTTTCGCTATGTATAATGTAGGATATGTGTTGTTATTCCTTTATGTAGTACATACCATGACTTTTAATTAATTCACGCAATGCTGTTTTGATGGTGTTATACTCCAAGGGCCATATGTGGTTTCGTAATTATTTGCATAAGTATTAGGCTGCGAACATCGTTTTTTCCCATATTGTAAGTTATTAGGTTACAATAATATGGTTACAATAAAATTGTTGAATGCACATAGCTTTTATAATCTCGACGTACTATTCCCAGTATCGGAGGTCTGTATGACATTACCTATTCTAGACCATAAGTCTAATGAATCAGGCGGGTATGCGATTTTATTTAGATCCCACCACATCTAACTGCATATACAAAGCTACATCAAATTAAGCGTGGATGAATGTTCACTACTTGATGAACATAAACGTTTAAGGAGTAGCTGTTAGGTTTGAGTAGATGATCGTTGGTTTTACTTCTCGGGATTGAGGCGTTATGTCGTTTTAGACCAATAGTAATCCATTGTACAGTATGGCTACTTTCTTTTATCTTAATCATTTCGCTCTTCCATAAGAAGACAGTGTACCCAATACACTTGTATCATCTATTTAAAAAAGTATTATCTATCTGGTTAGACTGCAGCTTGCGATGATTGATTTGCCAGCGGATGTCTGTCGATACGGATGAAATAGGAAGGATTTGTGTAGTTATTGTTTTGAACCACATCAAATTACTGTTTAATGTGACCTGTTGTGTTAAAGTAGTTATCATTTATAGTTAATAATTCTCAATTGACCCGTAGGTACTTTTGATTATGTGGTTTCCCTTTCTATAAATAACTACTTATTAACGATAACATGCGGGCATGATGCCCTTGTTAAATACGAAAAGCGCGGATTAGCTCTTCCCCACTAGCTGATGATTAGCCCAATATATATATATATATATATATATATATATATATATATATATATATATATAGGCCTACGTATGTATTGGTTTATATTTATTTAGGCATAGGATTTAAGGGATGCTTAAATGTTGATGTTCTGAGCCAGTGCCGGCATATATTTGTATATCAATACACACATCAACACCCATAATCAAACAGACGCCTATTGAAACATACACATCCACGCAGACACACACACACACACACCAACACACAACCACACACACACACACACACACACAGACACACAACTCCATGCAATGGCATACACACAAACACACACGAAAACTTACATCCACCTACATAGGCACACATACACTGGTACACGTACTGACACACACATATAGACACATAGACGCACATACACACGTACTCACACAGGCACGCACACACATGCATACGTTCAATACATCGGTGTTATTTATTGTTTTTTAAATTAGTCTAAGTAATGTGTGTGCTGATATCTATAATGTTTGCAGAAGCTGCAGCCTTCCCCCACAATTACCACATAATAGTATAGCGTTAACAGCAAATCTAGATAATGGTCGATTTCAGTTAGCATGTCATATTCCCCGCTTCCAATGTTATGAGTCGATATATTAAGTAAAAAATAATTTTTAGTTTGAACCATTTTATATTTATATAGTAGTTGATGAATGACTATACTTAATGATTATAACTCGTTTGTAATCTTATATTCATCCGTTCAGTAATTCTGCGAATAATCCGTCTTATTGCACATAACTTACAAATGACTATTCAGAAACACCCTCGTTGGTCAAAGCTTATTAACGAGAAACACATATTTCTTATTGTAATGTCACTATTAATGGCTTCTTGACTAATTTATTGAATCTATGATTAGTAATAGCTGTAGTATCAATTGTAGCAGCAGCCGAAAGATATTCCTAGAATCTCTATAATTATGACCAAGAATAATGGAGAGAGAAAACAGGGGAAATGGGGGGAAAACGTTTTGTTTAGGACTGAGTTGATCTGAAGTAATTTGTATAGACTCGAAGTCAGCGAACTATTTGACACATGCTCGAAGCTACCTGGCTAAGAGAATCTTAGCAAATATACACAGGTGTGATCCGTAATCGACCCACACCTGGAGGTGTCCAGCTTAGTCATCTATGTACAGCAGCTTCGAAACTCCACTCATTGTTGTTGTGCATTGATCAGTTTCATTAGGCAAGGCATTCTATTTGTTTAGACCAACAGCTTTAAATGGTATGAACCCATCCTATATGAGACGTGATTTGGTAGCAAACAAGTTTATTTCTCCCTGGAATATCAATACCTTGTAGTGTGTTTCGCCATCATTGGTGAAGTATATATGCTTAAGCCTGTACGTGTAATGAGCTATACAATGCCATTCAATTCATCCCTCAGTAACACGCTAAGAAACAATTCGGAAGTCTATTATATCCTTGGTCTTGGTTATAAACAGCAGTGTCATGAATATACATATGTGCCTCCATACTAAGCAACTGGGTGGTCACGTATTTATGACATAACACCGATTTTTCACCCAGGAGAGCAGCTAATGTATATTGCATAGGTTAAGTAGAATTCAATCGAATAAGGAGGTTTCTTAAATTACTATATATATGGTTGTCACAAGCGGCATATCAGTTTAAGAAGTGTATGTTTGTCTATATGTGTGCAAGCGCACTTGTCTCTGTCACATATGTGTGTGTGTGCAAACGCGTGTGTGTGTGTGTCTCATGAAAAATCAATTAAACATATTATTCAAAAAGCAATCCATTAACTATGATAAATGTTTGCTATTGTATAAACAGCATGTGAGAATATGGCCTAAAATAATGAATTTACTCTCTCGCTACCCCTATATCTATGCCGAAAAAACACATTCACACACACACATACGCTCATACATACACACACACTAACACACTAACTAATACAGAACATACTTACCTCTCAAATTCTCTGAAACCACAATTCACCTCTAATATATATATATATATATATATATATATATATATATATATGAAAACACTCTGGCTCAAATATATTAAAACTAATGCATTTTAAAGTGTTCCACGTTAAAGAATTAGGCATCCGTGAATTTATTAATATATTGAATGTATATATATATATATATATATATATATATATATATATATATATATATTCCGTGTACAATTTTGCAGAATGTCATTATTGAGATATATGGCTTGGGCGTTCGCATTTGATAATCAGCAATACAGTTATATATTAGGTTTCTATATCATACGGAATCAAAGGGCATTTGTTTGACAATTATCAATCTTCCATTATTAATTTGGCATATAATAGGGAGGGAAGCGACTTCCGTTTGTTTTCAGTTGTTTAGAATAAATGTAATTTGTATTCCTTCTATCGAATTCTGGTCATAAATCCCTGGAAAAAATTGCCATGTTTGTAATATTCTTCTCCATAAATACATACTAATCTTTGCGAATATTATCAAATACATAGACGCCGATGTTTCTCAAACACTAAGATTATTGAATTTTTGTGTACAGCCAATCATCAAAGGAGAATGTGTTTTCCAATGGAAGCTAGTCAGTACATATCATTGTCAAAAGCCATAAATGGCACAGTTATTTGCCTTTGCAATCATCCAAAGGTGTTTAGTAGGATCACAAACTTACTTCTATATTATTTTTTTTTCAAATATAAGAGATGTACATGGTCAGCCATGAAGAGGGACGATCTTCCTGATTATTGATAAAAGGCATTATTTTGTTCCAAGAAAGAATAGAATTGAGAAATGTTCAGGACAAAAATATACATGTTGTAATATGCACCTTAGGATGGAATCTCAACGCTCTCATTGAACGGATCTAGCCACCGATTTCATTAAAAAACGTTCTGTTTATAAATAAAAGTATCGCGTTTACTGTAAATATAGCTTGAGGCCATTGTTTCAGTTTCATAACTACGATTATCCTACAGCTGTTTAGATGTGGCATATTATGTGTTGTAATAGGTTAGCAAAGGCGTAATTTGAATTAAACAATTGATTCTGGTTTCGAAGTTATTACACAGCTTTATGTCAAAATATAATAAATATCTTCCTTTGAAAAATAATTAAGTATGCATATCAAATTTCGGCGAATAAAGAAATTAGCTTTGTATAATATCTAAGTAAATGTTTTTGTATCTAACACACACATCTATACAAAGTAAATAATTAATATCAACTACCCAATTTTGAACTAAACATATAAACCTGACTTTCCATTTGGCATATTATGTGTTGTAATAGGTTAGCAAAGGCGTAATTTGAATTAAACAATTGATTCTGGTTTCGAAGTTATTACACAGCTTTATGTCAAAATATAATAAATATCTTCCTTTGAAAAATAATTAAGTAAACAATTAATATCAACTACCCAATTTTGAACTAAACATATAAACCTGACTTTCCATTTTCCGTAAATGTCAACCAGTGTTGAAATATAAGTTAACTTACCTCTGCACTTAGGAAGCACGTTATAATAGGCATCATGTTATGTATGTTATTATTCGCTCTTTTTTCCAATTATTATACAAAAATAGCCAATTCGGTCATCTGAATGTATAATTGTGAGTGAATAAATAGTCATTTAAATGTGCATTGGTCATTTACAGGTGAAATACCGTGATTTAAGTGTAAACACACGAAATGATACATTATCACTGTCAGCGTTTACGATCCGTTGCGATATATATTCACACACGCCTATGTATACACACAAAAACAATCAAGCACACACATAAGTACATACTCACGCGGGGACACACAAACACGCACACGCGCATACATACACGCACATAATATATTTGTTAGTATTCCATTCGCAATTCAGTGAAACATTTCAATTAATCCCAGATATAGTTAGGTTAATGACAGACTGAACCATATTATCTTTTAGCTATAGTAAGTACACCAACTCATTAAGTCTTTCATCGCGACTAATGGTAATGTAGAATGAGAAAAAGGTTAAATATAAATATTACCAGTACTTTCAGTTTTCTTGATCCCCAAATTTGCTAAAAGCAAAACAAAAATATTATCACATACGAGCTGATGGTAATGGCCATAACAAACTCGTGCAGTTAATCCCCTCTGATTACTGGACTTCATATATATGCAGCTTTATCACCATCATTAGCATAATCACAAAAAGCTGTGTCATGAAGATCATAAAATTGCCATCAATAGACATTGATGCCATTGTATACTGACAGGAGACAAACAATGGACGGCCTTGGCTTGTACCCTTCAGTAGTAATAAAGAGTTTAACAACCCGCCAATAACCGGCCTCGCACTCAAACGTGAAGGAGACCAATATATATCTTGGCCTCGATTATTATTCTAATATCCTGTTGGCGTTGGTAGGATCCGTCCGGGTTGTGTCACAAATGTGGACTAAAATTGATTCTAGTTCGTGTAGGTCGACGTAAAGACACTCTTTTAAGACTTATACAATGCTCACAATTACACCACAGCTGCTCATTTTCGGCTTAATGCATGACCTAACCTGTGTGTCACGCTTAGAATAGAAGGAACGGCAAAACAAATACCAGCAGTTATAGATGGAACTCAGAGTGACCTGCCTGAGTGTCACGCTCGATGATAATAACGATGATTTAGTCTAACGGTAGAATCAATTATCTAGGAAGTGGTTTTAGGCAGTTCGCGGATCGCACATTTGAGTCGCTGGTTTTTGATGTTCAGTAATGAGTTAGTTCGGAAGATATTATGTGGCTTTTTAAACAAGTACACCATCATGTGTAGTATTTATCTCGTTTTATATGTTGCATTGTTATTTTTCCTTTGGTGATGTTGGGGAATAAAATTAAAATCTATTTGCCATTAGTGTTTCTCGAAGATGGCGAATATTGCGATAAATACGGGCCATGGCTGTTTAATGCGAATGCTTCACCGCAAATGTCACTACCCAGATGTTATTTACCAGTCGGTACTAGAACTAATCTCTGGGAGCCGTTGGAATAAATGTCTATAACTTCTAAGCTGGTGGCTTGAAGAAAAGCG
The DNA here is from genome assembly GCA_025642065.1 of Paralvinella palmiformis. Classification (NCBI taxonomy): domain Eukaryota; kingdom Metazoa; phylum Annelida; class Polychaeta; order Terebellida; family Alvinellidae; genus Paralvinella; species Paralvinella palmiformis. The sequence goes on along the minus strand of JAODUP010001203.1, from coordinate 94,357 downwards.
CAGCAATTTTAGATATATAAATTAAACTGATTAGTATATATATATATATATATATATATATATATATAAAATATATATATATATATATATATATATATATATATATATCATCATCATTATCATCATCCAAATCCCCTCATGAACCTTTTCGGTATTTTAATGATTTGTTTTCATCCAGGTGTAGGTACTGGCGTAACCGTTTATCCGCAACATGCTACAGACACATCATTCAACAAGGACGCTGAGGTCCGCAAGATCAAACTTATTGTTGATACCGCGGTTTATACTCAGAACGTTGGTTGCCTGTCAACATTTTGGTAACTGAGACATTGTCATTCAGTTAAATGTATCCCTAAGACGTATCTATTTAGTATTGCACATTCTTAAATATGGTAATGTCTAGGTATCTTTTAACGGTTCATCTAATCCTTGTTATCTAGTTTAATCACTTTTTATTTTCACCACAGAACAACACAGTCGAATTTGGTGCTATAGAAAAATACGCATTATTATTATATCTTATTATTGTGTATACACAATTAACGCCTAAATATGAAGAACGATGGAGGGAAGAAATATATTTTAACAGCACCTACATATCAGTACTCATATAACATTTCCTCCGACCATCTACTTACTCTAAAGACATTACATTGCCTTCCGGCAATTCCTTGCTATCTAAATGATATTTTTTGTCCTTGTAATATAGCAAGCAAAACAACAACATAAATAAACACATTGTCAATCACATCTATCAAATGCTCCTCCGTTTGTGTTATAGAGATCGCGCTCAAAATTGTCACATTCACCAGAAAATATTAAGAAAGAACTACAGCAAGTCAAAGAAGAACCTTTTGAGAACTGCCCAGACCTTTCATACAAATGAATTGTGGCATGCCTATTATTAACGTGTCAACCACTTATAAATACTTGCTTATTAACAATTATACATATACGTTTTTAGTATTTCTCTATATACAGTCAGTGTTCGGACGGTAGTACTGGTAGTGTTTCTAAAGATTAAAATAGTGATTCCTCTTCCGATTTAGCAACATTTTCACTTCGCATGCTTATCAACGATATTGGTATCCGAATTTCCCAAACAGAGGGATACATCAATAGAGTAGCTTTTGCAATATTACCGATGATAGGGTATCTTACCAGAAAATACTACACTAAGTGGAAGACGTGATAGGTCTACAACCTTCTCTGTACAACCAAGGTATCGCTAACCCCCTGGAAATGAGACATGATTAGCTAGCAATAAATAAAACAGAACAGGTAACTAGTGCGGTGTCCACATTGAGTCTCTCTCTGCCTGCCTGATTGTATATTTGTCTAACAGTATCTCTATCTGTCTGTCTAGCAGTCTGCAAAATTATCTCTTCGACATTCCCCCTTTTCTCATTTACATAATCGTTGTTTGTATTAATAAAATGTTAGAAGAGAAACATATTCTTCACGTTTCCTTACCTGACATTGTGTTTGTATATCTATCTATCTATCTATCTATCTATCCATCCATCTATTTATCTATATCTATCTATCTATCTATCTATCTATCTATCTATTTTTCTATCCCTATCTATCTATCTATCTATCTATCTATATATATATATATATATCTATACTACTGGTAGTTCACAAACCCACGCACAACCAAAATCCACAAAAAACACCGACACACACACACACGCACGGACACAAACACGCACGCACCCACCGACACGCACGCAAACGCACCGACACACACACACCGACACACACACACACACACACACACATTCTCGTTATAAAGTGACATACATTTCAGCTTCATATTTTGTGGGTACAATGGCTGGTTGGGGAAAAACGAAAGCCAAATACAAATCAGCCTCTACTGCCCAACAAATGACAACATAATGGAATATTTCTAAAGAGGGATGTTACCGATTTCCCTATCAGTCTGTAAAAGGGACAAAGGAAGGAACGTGCTATTAAGATTGTCTTGTCTCGATAAGGTAGCTTCTAAGAAGAGACTTAAACTTATCTAAACATGACACACTTATAATCTCAGAATAGATCAGGCCATACATAACGGGTGGTATTCCATTAGACGTCATAGGAATTATGGCGAGACACAGCTGCCTGCAATATTTGTCTCTTGGTCTACCCGGATTGTTGGGATATATACCTAATGATGCAGGGTTCACGCTGATTTACAGGTACGTTGCCCTGGTTGATTTATACGTTATCAGTAACATCATGAAGTGACTAAATATCAACATATCAACTGATTACTGGCAAATGGGCTCACTCAGTATTATATAGAGGACGGCATTTGCCTAAATAGATTACACGTCTATTATTGGCAGCTAGGACCGGTGACCATCCGGAGAGTTAACACCGACGCGTGATATAGTAGTTAATAAAAGCGAGGCAGCCATGCGAGAAACGACGACTATATATCTTTTTTTGCAACTGAATCTAATGCTCTTTGAACAGTCGAACACCGTTTTCATTACAGCGACAAAGGAAGTGACGTAGAAATGATGATAAAAGGAAGCTCGTCTTTCTCTCGGTGATGAAGAACTTCTCTGACCAGCGGCTGTAAGAGTTTTGTTTTTAACTGGTGTTTAGATTAGATCATTTAGCCTCGACAACAATTGTTGTTGTTGTTGTTTTATTGTTGTTGGGACATTAACGCGGTGTTGGTTTTGATTATAGGGTCTGGGTTTCTCTCTTTGGGGTTACTTTTTCTAACGGATCAATAATACCTGGTGAATATTCACTATAGTTAATATGCTACTGTTACACGGACAAAAAACAATAACAATAACAACAACAAAACATAAATATCAACAACAACAATAACAATTAGAAAAATAAATGATATTACTACTGCTACCACTACTACTACTACTACTACTACCACTACTTCTACTACTACGACTACTTGTTTTTAGCGCCCTCACTGATACTGTTACTGACACAACAGCCAAGAGTTAGAAGAGATTGTAATGAGAAACATGAATATGCTCTCAATCCAAAAATCTATCTATCCAAAAACATTTATATCTATCTATCTATATATCTATCTATCTATTCCTCTCTCTCTCTCTCTCTCTCTCTCTCTCTCTATATATATATATATATATATATATATATATATATATATATATATATATATATATATATATATATATATATATATATATATATATATATATATATATATATATTCTATATATCTATCCATTATCCGTCTATCTATAAAAATCTATCCATCTATCTATATATATATATATATATATATATATATATATATATATATATATATATATATATATATATATATATAGCGTTCTTTCTATCTCCCTACCTATATATTTATAGAATATGGACATCATCTAGATGAATGTACTTTATTAGTGGATTGTTAAGAGTTGCATATCATTGAATGAAACAAATGCTTGAATCAGTTACTTTAATATTACCCCGGTAAAACTGTTAAACCCAGTCAAAGAGATGCATGTACCAAATCTAGTTTTCGACACATATATTACGTAAGACCAATTCAACTTACCGAGGGAGTAGAGCTGTAAGCAATGTTAGAAACAATAACACCCAGACTTGGATAAAATATAACCTATCATGCAGGTAATATACCACAGGTCATGTTTACCATAGGGACGAATGCCGTTAATATGGCAAATATCGCATTTGAATATGTGACACTATGTGCCATCACAATGGACAAAGCACAAAGTGTGAGTTCCATAAATCCACCATCTCTAAACAAAAAGAAGTTATCAGTATTCTTTTCAACCAAATGTTTTAAAATAGTCACTATTATAGGGACGTGGCGATGAACCTTCACAACGACCTTGCGTTTAAATGAGTTTATCCGAAACGGATATTCTCTGATAACCTACTTCGCCCAGGGTAAGGTATTGCCTTACTCCATAAAGCCAACATAGTGCTTCGCCAGCTTAGTTTAACCACGGATAGTGATTACCCACTTTGAATGCACAGATTGGGCAATGGAGATACAAGGAACAGATGTAGGCATCTCTGTTATTTGTTGGTTTGCACCATTCAGGGGGAATAAATTAAAACCATCGCATTTTTCAAGTAATGACGATTTATTTTCTCTAAATAAATTTCGGCCCTATGAAGGTAAACCTGTAGCAGAGCAAATATTTCATTTTGTAAAAAATTAAGACAGTGGATGAACAAGCTTCATTAGCCTAAGGATATTAGCTGCATATTACCTAAACCACCCGTGTCATATGAAACCAGTCGTGTGATTATCACTAGGAACGAAATCGTCTTAATCTTAAATGTATTGGTCCCATTTCCAGGTTTATGTGATGTATTGGCAAAGTCAGCCGTGATCACTACATTTGGCATTTATATAGGACCATGAGTTTTGTATAGGAAAAAGCAAGACATATATGTTGATTTAATCCACTCAATAAGACGACAAAATCCAAATCTATATATCTTTCAAAGTCGCAAACCCCCAAATCCAACATAAAGCAGTGAGTTATTTAAAACATTGTGTTACTGACATTGATATCCGAATGATGAATACTAAAATGCTCAAACTGAACGTTGAAATAATTCAGATGATCCTACTGACAACATCATTTTCAAAAGCCGAAATGTCAATTTACGATCAACATCAAAACTGAGGAACATCGGAGTGGCCTTTGGCACCAAGTAAGTAAGTATTTGTATCTGACAATATTATATAGTTTATAGTAGTTGATCTGGGAAACTGACGCTCACTATAAGCGGCTATTGCTATAACGTCAACATTTATTTTGGAGATTAATTGAGCACTCCAGTGTCAAATAAGTGTTAAATAAAACATATCAATTGAATATGAAATATAGCTTTGAACTAATGCAAATCAGCAATATAAAGAGAACGAACTTATTTAGAAGAATCGATGATTAGCTTCGGCAGGATATGACCAATACTGCATGGAACTTTCATTAGTATTCAGGCAATATAGGGCACTTAATATGATGAAACAATTCCATAGTCGAACCTGGTATTAATTTCTGCCAATACAATCTTTGAAGAGTAGGACAATTAGAAGTTCATGAATTTACGCATAATCCCCATCAACTCAGTCTATTTGAGTTTGTATAATATATATATATATATATATATATATATATATATATATATATATATGTGTGTGTGTGTGTGTGTGTGTGTGTGTATGTGTGTGGGGGTGTATTTGTGTGTATGAGTGTGTTTGTGTATGTGTGTATGAGTGAGGATGTGTGTGCGCGCGCGCGTGTGTGCGTGTGTGTGTGTACTTTTCTATTCGTATTTTTTTTCTTATATCTGTCTATTGCTATGCAAATCAATCATGCTGTCTTTTCCAGTTAGTTTCATCAGTGTTACTCCCATATAGAATATGCGGGAATATTGTCCAGACGATCTCCACCACCTTGGACACATTAAAATGAAACAGTTTAGCGTGGGACCAGATAGACTGACATGACTGATATGTACATAATAACATTTACACACATCATATGGGAGTATTGTCTCGAAACCCCAGACTTAGCTTGTTCTAGCAGATTTGAATCTGGACGATTTCGAATTGGATGATCTGTATGTGCTTGCTGATTTATATCAATGGATGCAACTGGCACCGTTGTTACCAGTTGATTAACGTCGTTGCGAGCAATCAGACGTCTCCCTATAAATAGTGGATGTCTGAAAGAATCACAAAGAAACCTCGAGTGCAAGGCTGCCTCTATGCCTTAAATAATTAATTATGTAATCACCGATATAGGATATCATGGTTCCAATTGTTAGCTTTTCGTTCACCATTTGTACTTACTAAACATCTGCTTTATGTACCTGAATCAGCTGTTAATAATCGGACGCTTTCCTTACACATTTATGAATGTGAACCATTTTTCACAGCATGTAACAGGCAGTGTTCAGAAGAAGTAGAAACCGTTATTTAAATATCTACAATATATGAACGCCGCCTTATATCCTATAGATTTAAACTACTAATAGAAGTGCGTCAAGAAGAATACCCGGTAGAACTGAAAAATATGGTTTAATAGCATGAATACTGCTTTTGCTAACTACAACTTATTTAGCTTAAGGATCTCACCAATTACATTTTGATAAAGTATGGCGCTGTACATCTCATGATAAGGGGTCGATTCCTTATAGCAACTGTGCTTAAATTTTGTTTTCCTTAGTAGTCACTCCAGCATCCTATGATCCTTAATTTATGATTAATACAAATATAGTTATTAATGAATATAGAAGAACACTTTGACTTAACATCAAAATGCTAGTCCGGAATATGTCATTTTACAAGCATTCATCTGGCGAATATATTCAGATTAAAACAGTAATTCGTATAAAGTTATAAAACAAACATCGTAGGCAACTATGTGAGAATAATGCATTTCACAATAATAATAATGTTCAAATCCTAATGTATAAGGACAATAAAGTTGCATATCATATTGTCATGCACTGTTAACGTACAATATTCGAAAGAAGTGTTGTCATATGAAACGTAGCGATGGAGACGAATTTAACATTGTACGGGATTGCCTTTATTGCATGACGTCTTCTGTGTGATCTCGTCGTTTTAAGCAGCGTTGAAATATATAATATAATAATTACCAGTCATTATACAGATATTGTTATCACACAAACTCAGGTCAGTGATTGTATTAGCCGACTGCAATTTAGTTCAACCCGTGATTACAGTCAGATGCACCACGCCAACTTGAACATTTATTGATGATAAGAACGTTGTATCACTATCAGCTAGATAACAAATTTGTTTTAATCACCGAATTTTGGAGACCAGTATTTTTTAGTTCAAAGAGATGATAGGTTGTATATAATAGAAAGTTGTATAACATGTGCAAATAATATGTTTGCGTTGTTGTTGTTGTTGTTGGGTGTCATCTGAAGTATTGTTCATGTATTTTACCGGCGCGGTAAGATGATTCCGCCATGGACTTCCACCATTATGACTAAGTTTGGATCTGAATTGATATCCTTGAGAATTGGATTTCATTTATGATTACAAAATTTGCTGGAAGCCGGGTTGTAATATTTGTTTAGAAGCTATGATCAGCGAGCCTAGTAACTTCAGTTACTTTAGTACGGACTAATGTCAAAGTTATATTTATTCATCTTTCACGTTCTAGCTGATACAATACACCAGCTTCGTGCAAGAAATCAATTATATTCTGTTATAATTTTACTAACACGGGTTCCACTAAAGAATGTGCATTGTTGGATATCTTATGTTGCATTTATACAAACGAACTGGGGACTAAATTCAAACCCTGAAAACGTGTTAAATACACTGGTAATACTGCGAGAAAACTATAGAAAAAAAACACAGTCTATCACGCGTTGAACATACAGCGTAGTCTTTATATTTTCTGTTGATTCTACATTAGTAGAACTAAATTATATTGGTTTTATATGCATTCCATTGAAACAAGTATTGGGCATGCTGTAATTCTGCAAACAATAGGGACAATGTGTTAAACAATATAATACAAAGACATGCTAAGAAGACCATCAAATCGATTGTTTTATCAACAGTTGTATGTAAATCAGTGTTATTACCATCGTAAAACACATATATTAGGCATTGTTATGAGATCTAGTAAAATATTGAGAGCAAGAATAAGCTTGTATCTAATTGTATTCTTATTTATAACAATTCTTACTAAATTAACTTTTTCATAAAGCCTAAATAAAGTATAACGTTTGAATGCATCCCGATTCTGCATTGTAAGTAATGTAATTTCCGTATTGGCAACAATAAATAAATAAATATATATATATATATATATATATATATATATATATATATATATATATATATATAAAAATCTGTATAAAAGGTAGTATTTATATTAACGAAATATTCTATAAATTCTATATTTAATATAGATTAACTGAAAATACAGATTATATAGATTTCCTGTAACATATATATATATATATATATATATATATATATATATATATATATATATATATATATATATATATTTCATTAAAATTGTTTATGCAAACCACCATCTTGTGATGAAAAATGCAATCAATGTATTGATATCCCAAACCAAATTTATACATGTGTTGGTCATACAAATAATGACGTACTCTCTCATAACGGTAATTTTAACGATGTTGTATATTTAACTATGGAGTCGATCAAAATAAATTGATATTATTTCAGTGGACATATATATCGAAAATACAACATTCCTTATTTAATATAGATTATCTGAAAATACAGATTATATAGATTTCCTGTAATATATATATACTTTTAGTTTCATTAAAAAAATTGTTTGTGCAAACCACCATCTTGTGGTGAAAAATGCAATCAATGTATTGATATCCCAAGCCAAATTTATACATGTGTTGGTCATACAAATAATGATGTACGAATCGATACTGTCTCATGTTGTATATTTAACTATGGAGTCGATCAAAATATCGAGAATAAAAAAATTCCTTATTTGGAATAATAAATAACTAACATTAATGGCTTGAAATTCGTTCGATTTTCAACCCCAAAACTCTGATGGTTGTGGATAATGGTTGATATTTACCTCTAAGAAACATGACTAACAGAGGGAGAGAGAGGGAGAGAGGAAGAGAGAGAGAGAGAGAGAGAGAGAGAGAGAGAGAGAGAGAGAGAGAGAGAGAGAGAGAGAGAGAAGAGAGAGAGAGAGAGAGAGAGAGAGAGAGAAGTTAAAAGTCATTGATATAGATTATGGAAGAATCTGTTGTTGATTTAATCTTTATGTTGGTGGTAATTTTTCTCTGGAGACAAAATTCAATATTCTTCGAACCACAAGGAATACCGTTGTCCTGCTCTAGGCGTCTACAGTCGGACAATTACATACCACGAATGATACACGCTAGGTTGCAGGACAGTTTGACATTGTGACAACTTGGTTGGTCAGTCGTTGGTAATCCTATAGCTAGCGGCGTTTATCTTCCTTTGAGTAATACAAGACAATACAATGATAGATCCGATTGCTAAGAAATTTGGGTATAGTTTCTACTATGGTAGAGGATAGCGTTCATGGCGCAGCTGGTTGTGTTACCTGTGTCGGTGGGATATTTAATCTGATTATATAATTCTTTGGGCGGTGGCTCATGAGACAGGTGTTTCAACTATCTGATTGAGTCAATAACTCGTGCAATCACTCACTCACTCAACAACGGGTCTACATACTTACTCACTCACTCACTCACTCACTAAGAAAACTAGAATAACACCGTTTACCATGGGTTTCCATTTTTTAACAGTTACTTGACAAGGTATGCAATAAGCAAATAGAAATAACTGAAGTTTGATCTTAGGAATCGCATACTTAAGACACGACGGCAACTAAGTGAGTGAAAGAGTAACATTTTAAAGCGTTAAAAAGCTGTATAATCCATGTACTATTTGCGTCTTTGGAGGCACGCCGTTTAAGTGTTTGGCCTGGTTATCCAGCATTTAAATGACTGTAGCAGACACAGTACGCTCTTAAAGCATGTACTCCTGACTCAGGAATAGAAACACTGCATCGCATCTCGAGCGGTGGCATTGGACACAGCTCGTGTGGTTGGTGTGTTTTATATAACAAGTTTAGTTGTATATATAATTCACCTTAGTTGTTTGTGGGAATAGAATTATCTTTCCTAGGTCCAGTTATGTCCAGTCTGTACTATGACATTCAAGGCTAACTTTAGTCTCCTTGTCATTAATAAAACCCTATATTATAATTATAGTTTGTATAGCAGACATTAGGTCTGATTTGAAAATGTTAATATATAGAACGGCAATTCCGCCATAACGGTCTGCTAAAGCGCCGATGTAAATTGTTATAATAGTGACGAGTAGGTCATAGTATTTATTGGATTTGTATGTTTATGAGGTATTTGACCCTCCAGCAAATATCACAACGCATATTATGCTGCGGTTGAGAAAGTTCCGTTTTCTATGCGTGGAGACCATATTTCCCGGTCCCTGCATTCAAGAAAAGTTGATCTAGAGCTGTATAATCCATGTACTATTTGCGTCTTTGGAGGGACGCCGTTTAGGTGTCTGGCCTGGTTATCCAGCATTTAAATGACTGTAGCAGGCACAGTACGCTCTTAAAGCATTATAAGTACTCCTGACTCAGGAATAGAAACACTGCATCGCATCTCGAGCGGTGGCATTGGACACGGCTGGCGCGGTTGGTGTGTTTTACATAACAAGTTTACTTGTATATATAATTCACCTTGGTTGTATGTGGGAATAGATTTATCTTTCCTAGGTCCAGTTATGTCCAGTTTGTACTATGACATTCAAGATTAGCTCTAATCTGCTTGTCATAAATAACATTTAAGAACTACAATAGTTAGAATAGCATAAATTAGGTCAGGTTTGAAAATGATAGCATAGTTCAAACAGTACGGAAGCTATGACGCGCTATTACGGTCTGCTTCAGCGCAGATGTTAGTCTTTTAATAGTAATTAAGATAAACAGTTTTAATAGTAGTCGCTTCATGACGCCTGCCTGTTGTAAAAACTGATCTTTGAAGACAGTGACAATTGGGTTATATGGTTTATATAGTATTGCTTTGAAGAAAGATACAGCAATTGAAAAATAGCTATAAATAGGGCTGCTTAGATAATTAAGCTAAACATTCTCACTACTGCCGTGATCTGACTTGGGTGTTCTACTCCCAAACTCCACGGCTGTAGGTGATTCGTATTTTGATTTTGCTTGGCGGCTTAGGGACTGGTGAGACATTACACATGTCTCAGCAAGAAAAGTCGCCACTCTGGATTCAGTCCCCTGAAGAAACGTCCAGAGTTTGAATTCACGGTTCGAGATTATCTGTGCCTGTGCCTTATAATACACAGCTAAAACACACACACACACACACACACACACACACACACATATATATATATATATATATATATATATATAGAGAGAGAGAGAGACAGAGATATATATATAGAGAGAGAATTCATCTAATTAATTATATATATATATATATATATATATATATATATATATATATATATATATATATATAGATGGATAGATAGATATATAGATAGATAGTGGCTTATATTTTCAGAAATAATTAACATGCTGTTTTAGTTTAGCTTGTTATTTGTTTGATTCATCTAACGTAGCTTCACAATAAATCTTTAATTTGGTGTATGACATGCCGGTGGCTTACTGTGACAGCTGTGGATGGTGTATAAAGAAAGATGACAGAAACATAGTTCTTGTCGTAAATCAAACTACTACATCAATTCTAATCTACAGGAGGGAAGATTTACATATCATTGCCATTAATAATACGTTTTTGTCTTATGTGGACTAATATAAATAACACGTATTATACCTATAAAGGGATAAATTCCTCTAATACGATCTTTTTGTAATGAACTAAAGCCTATTATTTTCGCCAAAAGGAACAAAACCCTTCTTTTAGTTATTTGGATCTGAATTGATATCCTTGAGAATTGGATTTCATTTATGATTACAAAATTTGCTGGAAGCCGGGTTATAATATTTTTTTAAAGCTATGATCAGCGAGCCTAGTAACTTCAGTTACTTTAGTACGGACTAACGTCAAAGTTATATTTATTCATCTTTCACGTTCTAGCTGATACAATACACCAGCTTCGTGCAAGAAATCAATTATATTCTGTTATAATTTTACTAACACGGGTTCCACTAAAGAATGTGCATTGTTGGATATCTTATGTTGCATTTATACAAACGAACTGGGGACTAAATTCAAACCCTGAAAACGTGTTAAATACACTGGTAATACTGCGAGAAAACTATAGAAAAAAAACACAGTCTATCACGCGTTGAACATACAGCGTAGTCTTTATATTTTCTGTTGATTCTACATTAGTAGAACTAAATTATATTGGTTTTATATGCATTCCATTGAAACAAGTATTGGGCATGCTGTAATTCTGCAAACAATAGGGACAATGTGTTAAACAATATAATACAAAGACATGCTAAGAAGACCATCAAATCGATTGTTTTATCAACAGTTGTATGTAAATCAGTGTTATTACCATCGTAAAACACATATATTAGGCATTGTTATGAGATCTAGTAAAATATTGAGAGCAAGAATAAGCTTGTATCTAATTGTATTCTTATTTATAACAATTCTTACTAAATTAACTTTTTCATAAAGCCTAAATAAAGTATAACGTTTGAATGCATCCCGATTCTGCATTGTAAGTAATGTAATTTCCGTATTGGCAACAATAAATAAATATATATATATATATATATATATATATATATATATATATATATATATATATATATATAAAATCTGTATAAAAAGGTAGTATTTATATTAACCGAAATATTCAAGTAATATATCTATTATTAACTGACATTTAATACAGATTAACTGAAAATACAGATTATATAGATTTCCTGTAACATATATATATATATATATATATATATATATATATATATATATATATATATATTCATTAAAATTGTTTATGCAAACCACCATCTTGTGATGAAAAATGCAATCAATGTATTGATATCCCAAACCAAATTTATACATGTGTTGGTCATACAAATAATGACGTACTCTCTCATAACGGTAATTTTAACGATGTTGTATATTTAACTATGGAGTCGATCAAAATAAATTGATATTATTTCAGTGGACATATATATCGAAAATACAAAATTCCTTATTTAATATAGATTATCTGAAAATACAGATTATATAGATTTCCTGTAATATATATATACTTTTAGTTTCATTAAAAAAATTGTTTGTGCAAACCACCATCTTGTGGTGAAAAATGCAATCAATGTATTGATATCCCAAGCCAAATTTATACATGTGTTGGTCATACAAATAATGATGTACGAATCGATACTGTCTCATGTTGTATATTTAACTATGGAGTCGATCAAAATATCGAGAATAAAAATATTCCTTATTTGGAATAATAAATAACTAACATTAATGGCTTGAAATTCGTTCGATTTTCAACCCCAAAACTCTGATGGTTGTGGATAATGGTTGATATTTACCTCTAAGAAACATGACTAACAGAGGGAGAGAGAGAGAGAGAGAGAGAGAGAGAGAGAGAGAGAGAGAGAGAGAGAGAGAGAGAGAGAGAGAGAGAGAGAAGTTAAAAGTCATTGATATAGATTATGGAAGAATCTGTTGTTGATTTAATCTTTATGTTGGTGGTAATTTTTCTCTGGAGACAAAATTCAATATTCTTCGAACCACAAGGAATACCGTTGTCCTGCTCTAGGCGTCTACAGTCGGACAATTACATACCACGAATGATACACGCTAGGTTGCAGGACAGTTTGACATTGTGACAACTTGGTTGGTCAGTCGTTGGTAATCCTATAGCTAGCGGCGTTTATCTTCCTTTGAGTAATACAAGACAATACAATGATAGATCCGATTGCTAAGAAATTTGGGTATAGTTTCTACTATGGTAGAGGATAGCGTTCATGGCGCAGCTGGTTGTGTTACCTGTGTCGGTGGGATATTTAATCTGATTATATAATTCTTTGGGCGGTGGCTCATGAGACAGGTGGTTCAACTATCTGATTGAGTCAATAACTCGTGCAATCACTCACTCACTCAACAACGGGTCTACATACTTACTCACTCACTCACTCACTCACTCACTAAGAAAACTAGAATAACACCGTTTACCATGGGTTTCCATTTTTTAACAGTTACTTGACAAGGTATGCAATAAGCAAATAGAAATAACTGAAGTTTGATCTTAGGAATCGCATACTTAAGACACGACGGCAACTAAGTGAGTGAAAGAGTAACATTTTAAAGCGTTAAAAAGCTTACGTTGTCACCTATTATAATTTGTTGGCTGATATATCTATACATTGATAACTGAAAAGAGGTAAAATAAATCGATTCGGCTAATGTTATATATCTAAATCAAACAACAATGTCACAGAATTAAAGAAATCATTTACTCCTGTTCCACTCCGTAATGTAATGCGTAGTTTTTGTTTTAAAAAAAGCAATCCGTTTATTTATCTGAGAAATATATACTACGAAAATAAAGCAAATTTCAAAGAAATAAAACAATAACAAAAGGTGTGTTATTTATCTCAGACGATAATAAAGAAAATGTGAAAAGGAACCCCCCCCCCCCGCCCCACAAAACAAATAAATAAATAAATACAAGTTTGCGTTTAAACGTTTTTCATCATCATTATCTTGGTCTATATACAACACAATGTGCTAGAAGTACAATGCTATACATAATGGCGATCTCAGCTTTTTCAGATTTGATGAATAAGAACGATTATAGGCACTCACTCGTAAGAGAGCCCATAGTGCTGGGGGATCTTATATTCTTGCCTCTTATCCGGATATTAATTACATTCGTGGTTTTTATTTATATGGGATGTTTTCATTTTATAATTATACTCCAAGATCACGTGACATGACCTGAGCACTTCTTTTCCCGCGCTATTTAGCCTCCAGCTTATTCAGGTTCCGTGGTTTTAATGGCCAGTTTTAGGCCAATTTTATGTTTGAGGTCGCAGGGACTCAACTATTGTATATCTGTTTATTATCAGGTTAATGTTCTGTTCTCTTCCAGGCTAAAAGCTCCACTGTTGTGTTTACTGGTGTAGTAGAATGAAGTGATCCAGAAAAGAACAGCTAACATGTTCCCCTTATAAATAGAATCTCTCCGGGTCCGGAAGCTAGAACCGTCCCCGCACTTAAAAGATTTGCCCATAACAGCGTGAGCAACTGGTTGCTCTCTCTCACACACACACACACACACACACACACACACACACACACACACACACACACACACACACATATATATATATGCGCAATTTTAAAAATTTAAAGTTGGAAAGTTTGGGGAATTGGTGTTTTAGCTGTGTATAATAAGGCACAGGCACAGAGAATCTCGAACCGTGAATTCAAACTCTGGACGTTTCTTCAGGGGACTGAATCCAGAGTGGCGACTTTTCTTGCTCAGACATGTGTAATGTCTCACCAGTCCCTAAGCCGCCAAGCAAAAACAAAAAGCGAATCCCAATGGAGTTTGGGAGTAGAACACCCAAGTCAGATCACGGCAGTAGTGAGAATGTTTAGATTAATTATCTAAGCAGCCCTATTTATAGCTATTTTTAATTGCCGTATCTTTCTTCAAAGCAATACTATATAAACCATATAACCCAATTGTCACTGTCTTCAAAGATCATTTTTTACAACGGGCAGGCGTCATGAAGCGACTACTATTAAAACTGTTTATCTTAATTGCTATTAAAAGACTCACATGTGCGCTGAACATATGTATATATATGCGCGCGCATGTGTGAACACGTGTTTCTGCCTGTGTATGTGTGTGGGGGTATGAGTGAGTGTGTGTGTGTGTGTGTGTGTGTGTGTGTGTGTGTGTGTGTGTGTGTTGTGTGTGTGTGTGTGCTGGCTCTATTTTTTTGCAGCCGTTCTTACCCTAGTGCGAGTAGAACACATCTCTTTATCATGTGAGCTTCGGAATAGAAGCTCCTAGTAATGGTGTCGACATTAGCTCAGTTTATGGATATGAGCCTATAGTCTGTGTAACGCTAATGAATGAATGAATGAATATGTGTTTCCTTTATAATAATAATAATAATAGCACATATTTAAATAAGCGCCCTTTTTAGGAAGTGCCTTTCAAAAGAATTCTACAGTGATGGCCCAATAAGAACAATTCTTTAAACATGTAAACAGCTAAAATTGTGTTTTCAGTGGAATCAACATTGAACAGGCGATGTGTTCTTATCACGTTTAACTTTTGTAAATATTGTTTGCCAATACCGAGTAATCACTAGGATATATAGCCAGGAAATGAGTCAACAGAGTAATGAGGTGATCAAGTCGGATCGTGTCAGAGATGGAAGCTACATCCCGTAAAAAGATACTACGCCAGGAATCGATCCTATAATATTAGATACTCTACCTTCCCTTGCTACTACTACTACTACTACTATTACTATTTGTATAATTATTATTTCTACTACTACTACTACTACTATTATTATTATTATTATTATTATTATTATTATTATTTATACTACTACTACTACTACTTCTACTACTACTACTACCACTACTATTATTAGTAGTAGTATTATTATTATTTATACTACTACTACTACTGCTGCTGCTGCTACTAATACTTATACTACTACTGCTACTACTATTACTCTTAATAATCATAATAATAATAGTATTATTAATAATATAATTATTATTATTATAATTAACATTATTTTTAAAATTGTGATAGCCAAAACAACATGATGTGAGTCTAAGAAGAGAAACATAGAACAAGAAGAGCAAGAATAGACATAAACACAAAATAGGAGAAGAATTTATTATAAATGATGGTAGTTATGACATGTCTGGAAACAATATTGATGACGGTGATGTCGGCACTGACATAAATAACCGGGTTCAGTTGGTGTACGTTATTTAGGAATAAACAAATCCAACTATCACAGTCACGAGCCACATTCGAACCTACGACCTAGATGTTTGTGCCGTAGTACTCAAGCCACTATATCGGCGGAGTACTCGCTGATATGGATAGGCTAAAGAAGTAGACATCGCTGATAGTTATTTGTCAACGTTAAGCTCAATGATCTCATCCTATGTTAAGTGCTAGACATGTGACCCGGCTGTATTATTGAAGCCCATGTAGGCGGTGTTCCAGTAGACTGTGATATTTCGATAGCCAAATTGATCAATAATCCGTTTATCAGACACGAAGGACTACCTCTGTGTGTGTGGTGTTGACTTAGTGACCTATATTTGACGAAAGGACAAACCTGCCTACTAAAAGGTCCCCAACTGAGGGAATATGGCCGTAGATTTGCGATCATATAACTACGAGAAGTTAGCATTCCCTAAAAGGTACACTCAGATTTAATTATTATTGAGATCAATGAGAGTAGTGAGTGTACGAACTCGCTATCGGGGATAAATGACCTGGAATTCGGTAGCCTAGAACGTCTTTTCACTAACCTGGCATATAATTGATAACTAATTCGTGTCACTTAAGATTTAATTGTATATGGTTATGAATGTGGCACAGCATTATTATTTTAGTCAGTCGGAGCTAGTCATCGAACTATACATTGTCTGTGATGTGGCAAGAAAAAAGAACTAATATTTATATGAATAGAAGAGTTTTTTATTACACAAATCCATTAAAGGGAACGAATTTAACATGCTTATAAAATATCCAGCATCGGTACATGCACATACAAATGCGCGAATGCAGCATGTCAATAGACACAGACAATGCGCTAAAGTTTCAATAGAAGTAAATGGCGCCTCTTTCAAGTCAAGTCGAAACTACATGCCGGGAGAACACTTTTCACTGATATAAATTATATCTGCACTTATGTTATTTCACGATGACACCATTCAAGCGTTTAATTTTAATAGAAAGCAGAATTCAGAGAAAATAATCCACTGATTCAAGAAAGGGAGTAAGATGCCGAAATACAAGTGTTCCTATCAGAACAGCTATTTAACGTATTTTACTACGGGAAATTTCGCTATGGAAGTAATGAACAACCCACAATCACTATACAACTAGTGGTGATAATAGTGTATGAAGTAATATAGGAACCAGTCATCGGTTAGCAAAAAAAGACAAACAACAACAAACAAACCCGGAGACTATTAATGGATAGAATGTGTTAAATTATATTTTTGCTGCCTAAGCAATACCAAATGCTACGATTACGTTTCTAGTCATTAAATACAATGATTAAATGCAGCTCGTTTTAGTTGTTTAATGAAAAGAGATCTGTCTTAGCAGCTAAAGGGCGTTGAATTCGAAAAGGAGAGAGTGTACGAGGAAACGTCGAGACGTAATTTAAATGTCGCTTCCTGGGTCAGGATTAGAGAGACGTATGACTGGATCTCTGGTTGTCACTTGTTACAACAAACCTACCACAGTAGATCACATAGATACGGTGGATTATCTTCGAGCTAATCGGTACTAGACTAATTTATGAACCATTAATCAGCTAAGCGAGAGTAAGGCCGTAATTTTTGTTTGATATCTGGAGTCAACCAAATTTGAGTAATCGTCCGGATCTGTCTGGACGTTCACCTTATTGTTTATTATTGCGAATGAGTTAATCGGTTGTTACGAGGAAATAAGGTATATTCCTGAGAATGGAAATGTGTGTGTCGTATTGATAATCGGATGAACTGGTTTCTTTCTAATGGATCAATCTAATATTATGTGAATATAATGACCGAAGACTGACGTTCAAGAAATTCCACGACAGAGCAAGTAAATGAAATTAACCGCCAACCACAAGGTAAAGGGTGAACAGAGTGAGATAGAAGGAGTTTGTTTTTAAATTCTGCTTTGTATTAACAATTGAAATCCTAATTTTACACACATCCATACACATATACATATACATCTGCACACCTTAAAACACACACGCTGGCGAGCCCGATCGCCCACCCACACCCACACATGCACGCACGCATACACACCCACCCACACCCACACAAACCCAACCTCCCCCCTCTCTCTCTCTCGCTCTTCTCTCTCTCTATCTCTCTCTCTGTATATATATATATATATATATATATATATATATATATATAGAGAGAGAGAGAGAGAGAGAGAGAGAGAGAGAGAGGGAATAGAAAATAAAATATATGTCATAATTTGTTTTCCATAATTCCTGGTTATCATGACTTACCTATAGATGGATTATTTAATGGCACTCGAAATTAGTCGAAGTAGCAATGTGTTGCCATTAATTACAAAACTTATAAAACTAAACATCAGTTGTCAACATGGGTGTCACTGGGAAGTGACGGAGTCCATTTCTCTTCCGTTCGTCTTTAATGTATCGTGTTAATGTACCAATGTTTCGAGGTGGGCTAATGCGAAACAGTAGGAACGCCGACCTCGCTCCATACTGCAACCAGTCATCCCTCTCTCTCTCTCTCTCTCTCTCTCTCTCTCTTTCATTCATGTGAAACCTATGAACACCGTGCCTAACCTGTCCGATAACATCAGTATGGTAATTATCTGTCCGAAAAGGCGGCCCC
Organism: Paralvinella palmiformis; assembly: GCA_025642065.1. Taxonomy (NCBI): domain Eukaryota; kingdom Metazoa; phylum Annelida; class Polychaeta; order Terebellida; family Alvinellidae; genus Paralvinella; species Paralvinella palmiformis. The sequence continues at coordinate 75,181 of JAODUP010001203.1, read as the reverse complement.
GCATTTGGCCTACTTCTCTCTCTGGTCCTCCATCCGAGTAGCGTGTCTCTGGCTTGTCGTAAACAAACTGCTACCATACTGAGATTGCCTACGCGCCAATGCCTTTATCCAGCCCGGGCTAAAGTCATTGAGCAACACATAAACAAGCTGTATATTGTCACTGCCGATGCCGCTATTGCTGCTTGTGTGTTATGCCACTGACATGGTACCATCAAATGCTGCGCTGTAAAAACAGAAGAAGAAAGAAAGCATCGCTAAAACTAGTCGGATTTACCTTGTTGACTTCTTGATTGAAACGCTGACGATATCGATCTAGCTCATTACGTTCTATTCTTGCTACTATAAGCACAATATTACACGCACGCGGGCGCGCGCGTGCACACTCATACATACACACATACACACACACACACACATATATATATATATATATATATATATATACTCTCACACATACATACACTTACATTATATATGTGTGTGAAACCAAGCACGCTGTGAAATAAATGCTGTTAATTTGTACTCATAGACAAATTACTGAAATTATTTATTTAAAAAAAACTAGTTTCATTCAGTTAACTACAGCTTCATACTATGAATGGCATATGAAAAACTCGTCGAATACGATATATCTTATTCACCAACATAACCTAAAACGGAACTAATTCCACGATTACAGGCCACACGTTTTACTTCATTTCTAGGCTTAGTTCAGGTTTGTCTATGCTACGTGCCCTTTGGCGCATGCATCTTTCGATCTACTTGCTAACACATCAAAGCAAACTAAATCCTCGCTTCGTCCTTTTGCAGGATCAATCCATGAACGTTCCCTGGTTACTTTTTGCACGTTGGCGTTTGATCCGACGACTGATTATAACCCAGTTCTTCCTCAATGAGACACGGCATTCTGGATCAGTGATATTAAATTAACGCGTATAAATGATTTCTGGTGAGCATTGGACTCATGTGATTCCTACTTGGTTTCTAATATTGGCCGTTGACGTGATTTTGGTTGTAAAGTTGTCCAGCTATGAAGAGAGCTAACATGTTGATGTCGCTGAACGAAACAGCAAACACCCATCACCCGAAATTGAGCATTCACAAAGAGTACGGACAAGTTTAACCTGATCCTATGTTGCTACTTTACCCATTTAGCGCTTTGTATTTCCCAAAACGTCACAAAGCAAATTAACTGGAGTATACCTTTAATTGACAAAACTCGTCATTCCAGGACTCCATGTTTAAATTTTCACATGATATAATAGCAATTAGTGAGTTAGAAATGCCAACTGATATCTAGAGACGGTCTTAAACAGAGGCGATTAGGTTTTTCTTTAAACAAGATCTTAATATATATATATATATATATATATATATATATATATATATATATATATTTTCATTTTGCACTAAAGGTAATATTTTTATAATGACTCAATTGTGTGTGCTTGGTCATAATATTTAACATACTGAATAATTACTTCATGTTTACTGATCACGAATTCCGTTGACCTGATCTAATCCATTGTATAACCGTTGGCGTCCATGTATTTTATGCAATCTCTGTCTAATTACTAATTATCATGGAATTACCCCCGCCAACAATTTCATTTTACAGGTAGATCCTTCCTCCAGCTGCCTCGTGTTCCGTTCATCAATCCTAGTTTGGCCGCCTTAACGTGTTTCCACGTTAACAAACGAATGCACAACCGAGGGTTTGAATCACTTCCTGGCTTTTAGTAGCCGCCACGGCACGGAAGACATTGTCCGGGAGCATGTCGCCTTGTTAGCAAGTGCAAGGGTTTACGTAATTACCCTCATAATGGTCGTTATAGATAAAGCCATTAGACGGGTTCTGGCTTATAACACCAAACGATACGCCGACAACAAACAGGCTTTATCCAACTGCATTTCTGTCTAACACCACCGAGGTATTTTATGTCATAGGTCGTCTTCCTATTAGCGCTCTGATTTACTGTTTATGATAGTCCCAGGGTTAGGATTGCATGCCCGGTACTGCCGGAATAAATCTATTGATACTACTCTTCTCCGAATACCTTACTGCTCACATTTGATCCTATGCCAGAATATAATATTCAGATTAAAATCAGAATCGGCGACTGATTTATGTTTATAGATTTACTCGTAAAGGAAATTAGTCGGGTCAAGCATTCAATCCCTCAAAGTGAACTTCAGGATTTGTCTGATCAACTGTTAGTGGGTTCCTTTGGGATTCAAATTAGAGGGTTGTAGGTGTACGCAATATGCTCGTTAACTAGAACAAAGTTACGATGACAATGTATTGAAACATTTGGTTTACAATAGAGTTTACCCAGCAATTTCAATATAAGCTAATTTATTTTATTCCAATAATCTTCGGGCCTGACTATTCGAAGGATTATTGAGTATTTCATTTGTTTTATGCAAGTAACATTCACGCCAATGCTTTATATTTGGAAATTTTGTGTGTAGGCCGAAGCTTTTTAGTAAGGGATGAACCATGCTCCAGGCACAATAAATTGTTTGATCTTAAATGTTAGTGATCTGCATCACAGTGAGATAGGTAATTTCCCGAAGTTCGATATAAGGCAACTCAAGACCGGGTTTTACACTTTATGGACAAATATTCGAGTATGGTATACATGTAGAACACATAAATCAACATGCTACATTCAGAAAACGTATGTACGCATGCATTGTGCATAAATTGATCATCTTACTTCTAGTTATTTAAACTTTGGTTGTTTGTTTTCTTATATGTTGTACTGCTTATCTTGAAATTGTAATAATGAAACCGTTATCGCATAATACACATATGTCGTCAAATATTTAAAAGGTGAGTTCACCTTCATTTTAAATGTTCAGTAGTAATACAGCTATGTTCCCAAATATCATAAATGATGTCAACATGGGGAAAACGTCAACCATATATTAAATAATCCAGTACAATATGCTAATTAGTCGACTAGTTATTTTATGTGCGCATCCCCACTTTGAAGCTAGACAGAGACCCGAAGCTTCCAAAACAAAATGTACTAGTCTCGCTAAATTTGCATCATGATTAACTTTCAACCAAATCAGTTTGTGCCAGAAGAATAATTACAAATGAAGATGATTTCGATTGCTTCGAAGAAAGTGGAATCGTCGAAGATAGCGCGAGGAGAGCCTGGAACACTAACTAGTGTCCATGCGAATTCTGTATCCTCCTGGCCAAGGTGATGTCATATCACCTTTCTCCTTCTCGCTTTCGAATCTGGCATCCGGTGCAGCCGTAATGGCGGCCCTCCAGTAATTGGGATTATTTCCTTATATCTGTGATTTGAGGTACAGTTCGTGATTATTATTATATTTTTGTTTCCTGTTATAAGCATTAAATATTTAAGTAATATTATCTGAGGGTGAACTGTCCCTTTAAGGTTGCTTATAAATACATTTAAAAATGTGATAGAAATACATCTATCTAGAAATTGATCAATACTTGACCTTGAAGTAAACCATATGTCTACTTCAAGTCGTTATAAACGTAAGCGCAGCCTTCGGTATGAAATGGCTCATCATGAGGTATTGATCGTCACACAACCGATCTATATTTCCACTTAAGAAGAACAAATACTACCAATAGCTGAGTGCTACGCTGTTTCAGGCGTCGGATTTCAATACTTTTGTTGCATTACAAAAAGAAGAATGTGTCCTTGGCGTCGAAATGTGATAAAAGCCAGAAGAGGTGGCATTATTCAAAACGAAGTTGTCGATCGGCGCAGTGCTTCAACGAACAATCATCTTAGCAACGTTTTCCGTCCATTTTCCTCAGATCGACTTGACAAAGAAACTGGATAAAGCGGCACGTTCCCGAGATGACGGAAATTTCGACATCCAGCAGAGCCGTACCGATGGCCAGGTAGCCAGTTATCTGGCAATCCATTGTGAGATGGATCCATTATTTAAAGAGGCGACGTGATTTTGTATCCGCTGACCTCTTTGTTGCTTATCCATGATACATTATCATGGCTTGGTTAACGGATTGGATGTCTCGAGATAATGGGTCACAGGTAAAGACAGTTCAGTGTAGGGATATCATAGGACAAAAGCTGGCTTCCGGCTTATATAAGAATACTTTTTGTAGGCTCGTGTATGGGTAGTTTACACGCACACGCGCATGCATACACACACATACACATACACCCACCCACCCACCCACACACACACATATATACACAAACACACACACACGAACACAAAACAGACACACACAAAACAAAACATACACACGGGCAAAAACAGAGAGAGAGAGATAGAGACGCACGCACACTTATTCACTCACGCACGCACACATACCACGAAACACACACACACACACACACAACACATATATATATATATATATATATATATATATATATATATATATTGATCTATTGATTTGGTTTAAATGAAAGTTAATTATTACTGTTTCGTGGATATATTAATGAACATGATAGGCTAAATACACTGGGCGACTTTCTGAATAATGAAAGAAATTGAAATATAAAACTATTTTCATACCCATCTCGGCCGGAATTTTAGGCGAAATATTACAGGTTTTCGGTCAAACAAGGTAACATGTCTTTGGTTTAAGTTTTATATCTCATCTAGCATATATTTGTGTGTGTTTGTTCGTGTGTAGTTTTCCTTTGCTGGGAGTGAGAGTTGCGAAAACATTTAAATACACCCCGATTATATGAATTGTCAGAGTTTATCTATAGACGAGTTTCGTTCCTGCCGGAAAATGTGCAGGCCATTCGTCAAAGTGATGCCATCATCTGCATTGTTAGAGCTTCTTGTCACCAATAGAAGTGGCCAGTAACAAACCTAATTGGAAATTGCTTGTGTCCACGGAGTGTGAAAAGGAGATGGACACAAGACGCCCACTACATTCGCCGCCAGTGCACATATCAAGCGCCGCCCTACGAGCGATTCGCCGACGCCGAGATAACTCTGCGGCTCGCAATTTCTATTAAGGCCGATCCGTTGCCGGGCATTTGGACGAGCCCGACTTCGACCTAACATTGCACGCTGATTTTCTGAGATGGGCGCACAACACGAGCACGTATTGTTTTGTCGGAGCGCAGACTGCCGCTAGCTACTTACCGGGTGGAATATATTTATATTAACGGCGACGTGTTAAATGCCGAAGAGGCGACGATAATTTTAACACAAACACGGGATACCTAGCAGTAAGAGGAGTTTGAACATTTACTCTAACAAATTATGAGATGCATTATACTAGATGTACAGGTTGAGCAGGAGTGTCCGATCTGCTAAAGTCAGGTAAGATGAAACTCCATCTAGTGTTTGTTATCGATGTTTATGGGATGGATAAATTGTTTCCGCCAGCGATGTTTGGTTCAATTCTACAGCGGAGACCTTGTCGTAAACAAAATTCCGTTTTAGTGAGCTATGACGATTCGCCCTTGGTTTTGCCAGATAAGGTTATAGCTAAAACATAATCGATAAATCGGCTCGAAGTACTGGTCTTACAATCAAACAAATTGAAGAAACGAAACCGATGAACCATTTCCGATCATTGATCAAAGCTCGTAGGCCCGCAAACAAGTGAGTGATCAAGGAGGAGAGTAATTTCTTTTCGGCGCTGATCATATGATCGAAATGCTACCCAGTAAGTGATTGACACGACATTTGAAGCACCCGACACGTACGAATAATAATACGTTTCGATCCCATATATTGATGTCTAGTTGAAATCAGTGGTGTTGAACCAAAAGCGTTATCTAAACAAATAAGGAAGATTCAGCCCTAGAACTAGTTTGGGTAATTCTATTTGATTTAGTATTCTTGTCGTTCAAATTCAGGACTGTTATTCTAGAAGTATAATATTTTCGTAATAATGATGATAATAATAATAATAATAATAATAATAATAACAATAATAATAATAACAATTCTGCAATTTTAATACTAGTAGAAGTAATTTCATTATAGTGCCAATTTTAGAAACACAATACTAAATATATTGTAACACGTTCTCAATTGTGACTAAAACCTGCGAACGAAGAGCAATAGTTGGATGATGGACTGGAATAAAAGAGCACCATCCGGTTTCTAGTAGAGTCCCCTGCAAATATGCTAGTACGACACAATCAGAGCATGTGAGAAAGTAGAGTTTCGTTTTCGCACATCATGTTATATACTATATAATATATAATGATCCTTCAAACTTCTGGAACAGTAGCCTACAGTGGCGTGACGAGGGAACAAACTGTCAAGACAAGGGGTCCATATAGACTGTGAGGCTTTTCCCTAGTTTGGAAACTATAGCCCAAAATAATTCAGAAGTGGCATTTAAAATCTAGATGATTATCATAGTTTATATAGCAAGATTACAAATACAAATTATACACGATACACATTAGCTATCATGGATAATAAAATGTTTATAATTAATATTCATGAAAATACACATCTCTTCTTTAGATTTGAATTTAACAATTCTTCCGAACCTCGTCGGTTTACTCTTTTCGGTTCATTTCGAAATCGTTAATCTTCCATATTTTCATGTTACAAGTATCAATCCATCCGTTCATCTTCTCTTTTTTGCTTCTTCTTCTTCTTCTCCATATTGTGATCAATATATTCAATATTATTACTATCATCTTCATAGTCATCATTGTCGTGAACATCATCATCATCATTATCATAACAATATAATTATTATTATAATTAAAACATGAAAATACACACACACACACACACATACATACACGCGCGCATGCGTGCGCGTACACACACATATACACGCATGCGCATACATACATGCGCACACGCACGCACGCATACATCCTTACAGAACATTCGCCAGGAGTATTAAGTGCTCAGCTGTAACCGAATATCGATCTGACACTAACATAATTACAGTCTGTGATGGTCATGGTATAGACAACAAACATTTGGCTTTAAATATATATCGTTGTGCTATATTACCTGGAGTTAATATGGTCTCATCTATTGCTGCATCAATTTTGAACTGGAATTTCGTTCGGAAACTGTATAAATAAAAGTTGGCATGGCGTGTCGGAATATATTATAATTTTGGCACCGATGACACGTGCACTATGGACAAGATGTTGACCTTTAGTCGGATACACCGAATTGACGACTTTTTTGGCAGCACTTTATTATAAGAATGGCAAACGCCAGCCATTTTTTAACATCTCTCTCTCTCTCTCTCTCTCTCTATTATTCGACGAGACTGTTTTGTCGTCGTATAATAACTGTAATTCTTTGTACAATGTTATTATTATTTGTCAGATTTAATAATCGATTAAAGTATCGGACGAATTTGGTGTGTTGATGGATAAAGTGCAGTTCTATACTAATATATAACTACAGAGTATCGCAGTTGTCCACCTGTTGGTGCGACAACAATGGGTTCCATAGGCTAGATTGGAGCTTCCCATCTAGTAACTACACAGGCGGTAAGACGACAAACATAGTATGCACCAGGAAATCACTGAGCTCATTGGTGTAAGTATGAATACAACAGGTAATGTTGGCGTCGGCATGATATAGCTATTGTATGACACTGAGTCGTTTATTTGGTGGTATAACAGGGGAAATGGCGCTAATCATGAACGCCATTTGGCGCCATATTAGCGAAGTTATTATGTGAACTGAAGACGGTTAGTCAAATAAAGTGTACAGTTAATACGTTTCTCAGAACATTATGTTATAGCCATACTTTACACCCGAATAGAATACGTTATGGAACATTTACGCAACGGGGATATATCTTCCGAAACAAGCAAATGTTGACTATCCAGATAGACGTCACGCGGCTCTTCCCTTAAGCGATTCATTTGATTCGTTAGACTAAATAGAGCATACAGCATACCTCTATGATAGGCCAATCCGGCAACTCCATGTCATATAATCAACGTGTTTATATATTAATTCATGCGACGACGAACACGAACCGTCGCCTGCTCCTCAATTTAACGATGAACGTGATCGTAGAGGCGATACAGTGGATGAAAGCAACATAGCCCAGAATAAATAAATGACGCAACACCTCGTACCCATGGTGTTGATGGATTATGGTGAGAAGTGGAATAGACGTTAGGCGATAGAGATGGGCGACTGTGATCCCTTCCCAGGTGCATTATTAGTGGACATCTAACACGAATATAGGCCTTTCCCTACCACATATACGTTATCAAAAGAACTCCGTGTGTAGAGGAAAGCAAATTTCGCTCAGTAGTCGCTGGACGGACATAACGATGTGTGCTACCTGATAAAACCGATTGAAGTGCCATCTGCTTGTGGTTTATTGTTCTCTGATACAACGCTGTTTTTGATTCTAGTATCTATATTTGATTTTTAATATTAGGCCTTCGGGATCACAGCTTTGGTTATTTTTCGACGATTGCTTTGTTTTATATTGACAAGATACGTGCGGCCATTACCAAAACATTATTTCAGTGTAAAACGAACAACACCTGGACTGTCTTCCTTCTTACTAGTGGACCAGAATTAATCAGTTATTTTATTCCTGTAATGTTACGGCGTATAATGTAATGAATTATTAATCCGGGATAAATACATGTGGAATAGATTATGCTTCTATGCATGCTTGCAGACAATGACGGTTTTTATTATAAATACAATTACTACGAAGTCGATTCATGGCTGCCAATTGTCTCTTTTAGGGAAGTGTGTCAATGATTATTTTCGGCATGGTTACTTCGCACATAACACCGACAGGATCTAAGTTAGTTGTGTGACGTTCAGAGACCAATTATCCACTCACGACAGAGTTATTGGGAAGAAAACCCCAAATAAACAGAGCTGAAAATCCCTTCCACGCCGAAATTGGCCAAGAACTCTATATAATTATATGAATTCTTGGAACCCAGCAACGTGATTACTCTTTCCTAAAAAATGTTCCTTATAATGCATCTGAATATCGTGAACATTTGCGATTCTGCACGGCTAGATAATTAGCATTAAGCAGACGAGTAAACTGACGAGATCGTTATAAACATATGTTTCTAGTAACTGCGCTTTTGGGCTCATTAATTGACTAATTGGAAAAGCTGGTAATGAAGCGTTTAATTTTATGATGTCAATAAACAACGTCAATAACGCAGAAATGTTACAAAGTCGTAGTGCGAGCGTTGGTTCGATCGATTTCGGTTCTTAAACCAAGGCCATGGCTATATACCAGATGCTTTACTTTGTGGCACAAGGGCCCTTTGACCGCTTACAAGAAGTCAGTTAGTCGATTAACGCAACGTGCTTTAACCATTCACGTTCGATCCCTTCGAAATGGACACGCACGATCAAGGTATATTGTACTACAATTCATGTTAGTATGCTGTTTCCATCGAAGTTTGTGGCTGATAATTCGCTTAATATGTGCATAATGGCTCTTGTTAGGCTTGCTGTTTCAATTATGGCATTGCCACTCTTCGCTTGTTTTATACATGAAACCTTGAGTTACGGCTGGCAACGAGTAAGTTATATTAAAAAAAAAACTTTTTAAAGTAGAACATGCAGAATATATATATATATATATATATATATATATATATATATATATATAGTAACGAAATTAGGTGTGTTTACTCGATTTGGTTGAAGAGGTAATTATTTCCGTCATGTATTCAAGTAAGATTTATGAAATCGGAACTAATATCTGATTGCTAAAACGACAAACCGAGGAAATGACTATTACAACTCGCTTAAGGTTAGATACTGTGCTAATAAAACTACCTAATGGACATGCCAATCTTCAACCAGTGTTTAGTCAGAGATAGTAAGAGGGGCTCCCTTTGGCATTTTGCAAAGCAGATCCAAATGACACCATAATTACATATTAGCATATTCCTTGTAAAATATACAGCATTTCCTATCTTAATTTAGTTTTCTCTTTGGAGGATTAAATTTTCAAAATGCGCATTCGTTGTTATTTACTTAGGTAAGATGATCTAACTCCGGATGCCCTCCCTACCATGTGGAAATGAACAGACAGAATAGAAAAGGCATGAGGCACTAGAATCATCACTCTGGTTGAAGCTGTATCGCTAACACGACAGCACCTCGGCGGCTTAAACCAGAAGCATGGCCTACCTTCCGTGTATTTTGGAATGGCACAACATCAACTCAACATCGCCGTCGTCAGCAACCGATCGTAACTCCTCAACATCCAACCGGTCGCTGGACATCTTCGTGCCTGGACTGCCGGCGCCTCAAGAATACGCTGACATATCGTACATCATAAGCAGCCGTGTGGTGGTGCTTATCTGCGCGTTTGGAATCATCGGTAACATACTGACCTTCTGGCTTCTGCTGCGCCGATGTCGGAGGTTGACCAGACGCCGCTTGCACAGCGCCGCCTCCAGCCACTCGGCTCCATCCGACGTGTGGTGTTTCATAGCGCTCTCCGTCTCCGATTTTCTCTTCTGCGTCTGCCTTCTCCCGCAGTGGTTCAAAGACGTCAACATGACACTGTACCGCGACTATTCCTACATGCTAGTCTACGAGCGCTATGAAGAACCCGTGCTGAACACGTTCGTCATGTCCAGCACGTGGCTGACTGTCTCGATGACCGTCAACCGTTATCTACACCTCAGTCATCCGATCTGGGCGATGCGCTACTTGCGGAGGAACTTCCTGCTCATCGCCATCTTCATTTCGGTCCTCTTCAGCGTCCTGTTCAACATTCCACGTTATTGGTTCGTCACCGTCGACCACTACCGATGCTACGAGCCGAAAGATCTCTCGCGGACCTATTTCCTCTATTGGCTCCAGAGCGCCGAACGGAGCTGGGAAACCACTTACCGGTGGTGCTACTTCATCGTTGGCATCATCTTCCCGCTTTGCAGCCTTTGCTACAGTAACACGAGGATCATAATGGCCGTCTGTCGGAGTAAGGGTGTAGAGCAGCGCCGCGTGCAGGAACGCAGCATCATCACTAGGACGCTGATATCGGTCGTTCTCTTTTACGTCTGCCTTGTGTCGCCTGCCGAGCTGCTGAAGTTTTTCGAGGGTCCCATCAGCGGTTACTACAGTAGTCCGGGCACATACGGTCTCGTCCTCTCCATAGCCAATATTCTGCAGGCGATCAACTTCTCCTGCAACTTCCTTCCCTATCTAATTATAGACAAGACGATCCGAGACGCCTTTTTGCAGGCAGCCTGCCGACAGCGGCCCGAGGAGTGGCAGGCGACGTCCGGTGTACGGCCGCACCAGCCGTCTTTGTATGAAGGCGTTTCCGGCAGACGCGAACCGAGGCGGAACACCACCGTACACACCACGTGTAGCCTGTGTACATCGCACGGGCCTTGCACCGTAGAAATGACGCGGCTGACTGGTCCTTCCAATGGGACGGCTAAGACACGGAATGCTAACATTAATTAGAGCGGAAGTAAATGTAGTATAATACATATTATACAAGAAAAGAACCACATCTACTAATCTATGGTTGTGAGATTTGCAGTCGACAGTAAGAGTGTCAGTAATAGGCACCTAACGTCATAATGGTAACTTGAACTACTACGACAGACAGCATGATTATCCATGTAACAAGGTTGTGGGCGATATGAAAACCGTGGCCGTGTCTTTCTGTCTCTCTCTATATATATCGTTTTCTCTCCACTAACCCCTCTCTGTGTTTTGTACATATATTGTAGTAAAGTGTTTTGAGGGTAGTTTCGATATACCTGTAAATCTGAAAACAATTATTTAGTTTTTCTGAGCAACTGATTTAGAACATCATCATATACATAATTCAGGGGAAGTGTCTGGACATCAAATTTCAACACACAAGTGCATTCTTTTAGTGATTGATCCAGACTCTGTGACCTGTTTTAGACACTACTAAGCCACACGGGCCAGCACACTCATAGCTCAAATGGCAAACCGCCACTTAACCAGCGAGTGTAGCAGACGGATAGCTAACCAAACAGACAGTCAGACCGACAACCTAATCTGTACACACTTTATTGGTCAGAAGAGCGAATAGATAGTTCTCAGGAGTAAGATGATTCCCAGTAACAATCACCTTTGCTTATATTTGTCATTCTGAGAGCGCATGTTTTTTATTTTACCATACATTGAAATATGTAAATAAAACCTTAAGCGTATCTTACCTTTTTACATTAACATGTTCTAAAAGATCGTGCCATGACTGTTTTTCGTAATTAGTTAACCTCTATTACTATTGGAACAGAATATGTCGGAGCTGCGAACAGATTTCGTGTTTTCATAGTGAGTTCTGGAAACTTTACAGGTACAACGAACTAGCTGACGTTGAAACTGCAATCTTTTACAATGAAGCTTTCATTTATTCATTGCCGTTAATGACGCGCAGTGTATCAACTGTGCACACAGTAGGCAACTGAATGTTTCCGCAACAGATTAGTAGTCTAGGTGCATAATGTAATTGATATTTTGAAATAACATGTACTGCTCAATTCAGTGAATTATTTCATTAGTTCGACGTTTCAATATATTAATTTGTGTGTGTACTGTATTATAATTTCTCTCTTCAACCGACACTTGGGCTTACAGTACCCGCTAAACACGTGAATGTTAATTGTACTCACCATATGGCAGTCGTTGGTATTACATCTCGGATAAGAATAATCACCTTCCGAGTGTATTAATGCATTCGCCTTTGTTAACTCTATCTCTTTATGAAATGGCCTTGGTATAGATCGTTGGTCCGCCATGTAGAATTGACAGTTGTTAGCCAGCGTTTGAAGATATGATACATCGTTATATATATGTTATGGACAAATTATGGGGCAAATATGAGAAACCGTCAGAGGACAGGGTTAATCTAGTACCTATTACAAGATGATAGCAGCCTGGCGTGTCACAAACACGACATGGTTCACAGTCTTATCATCAACAGTGGTAACATTAACCATTCGAGGCTATTTCGTCATGCACCTGTATAGCCACCAAGCCGATCATTCGGCATACTCGTTGTCATCGTTATCATCAGAGTCTTCTAAATCAACAACAACAACAACAACAACAACACCAACAACATCAGTGGCAACATCTGCATAATTTCCCCTTAATTATATTAACTTTACTAGCTGGATCTTACAAAAACATAGTCAGTGCTGACCCTGCTCTTGTAAATTCTACGGAGTGCTTAGCATATCCCTAGCCTTCCACCACCATTTTCCGAAATATAATCCATATTAATAGGTTTTAATGAGTCAGCCATAGCTATAAATATGACAAGATATGATACGACATTCAATACTTGATGTGTTACCTTTATATACCGAAATGAAGTATGCAGAGTAAAAAAGTTGGAAAGAGATCAGCAGCCTCACATGGAAGAGAGATTGAAAGGGGATTGAGAGATACAAATATAAAAGGAATAACCAACAGTAAGGCGGGCTTCTCATTTCCCTAGAAAGCTGCATTTTGTTCCTGATATCTGAGATGCCATCACACTACAGGCTAAACACAACTCACTCATTCTCTCACGCTCTATCAGATTTAATCAATAATTTGTCCAGCAACTCACTCACCAGATTTCACATTCCAGATTTCATATATATATATATATATATATATATATATATATATATATATATATATATATATATATATATATATATATATATATATATATATTCATAATGCATATACTCACCGATTAAACTACCAATTGAAACTTGATATATGTCAGCAGCTTCGCTGTGAATTTGAACGGAGTGCATACAACATTTTATTAACTACGTTACTTTACAGTTGCCAGCAGGTGCATAGCAACATTACATTAAGAACGTTTCACTGAACATAATGATCTTCACTGTGCATTTTATCATTAGCTGTATGTAAACTAACAACGAATCCTAGCTATGTCATGATAGTGCAGCAATATGTTGGCAGATGACCGCGTCCAAGATGATTTAGTTTTGTCTTCCTGCGTGATTGACCAAAGCAAAATTGAATTCTTTGATCGGCGGCATTCAATGAAGGGTGTTACATTCCCATCGGAACAGCTATCTGTAAGTGACAGCCACCAACTAAATTAGTTAGATTGTTGTTAAACACTGAACACTGGCACACCACTGGCTATCACGGTTCTATGGACCCTGAAAACGAATGGAAATATTGTTCGAAAATATGAAGTAAATCATGTGACATATCATATAGCATTAACGATGAAACACTAATAGAATGGCATAATTTCTTTGACCTCATAATTCATGTTATTGTGCCATACGAATACCGTAAAATTTGGATTAGTATTTGGATTAAGTTATTAACACGGAATATAATTACCTTTTGGCTTCTGGGTGTATAATCTATGTTGTATTTTGTGGTCAGAGACAGCTCGCCATACTTAATAATAGACAATGACGAATAGCGGGCGAGTTGAAGCCAGAAGGCCGAAACCATGCACAATTTATTAACGGCAGCACTTCTAATGTGGCGTGGATACTGGGATCCCTGAGACGAATTAAATAACGCCATCTAATCCTATAAGTGGTTAGATGATCAATAAAAGCGAACTTGAATCTCACCATCTGACATTATGGTGAGATCAATATCTATATCGACAAATATTCCAGTGTATGACGCTGATTGGGTATCATTTAATAAACTGGTAACATCTGACTACATTAGGTTTTGATTGTCTAAAGTTATGTATTAAAATTCGTCTGAAGTTACTTGTGTAGAGTGCCATCCGATATCCTTCTGATAACAATCATGTTGATGATGATGATGATGATGATGATACTACTCTTAGCTTTACTTTTACTACTACCAATACTGCTACTGCTACATTATTAGTAGTACTGCAAGGAATAATGTTATATAATAGCAACCAACTGGTGGTAGTAGCATCAGCTGTTTGCATTTTTGTTTGTGAATTTATCGATTTACACGATATACATGCCTAGATTTTACCTGTACACATTCGCTATAGACAGATGCCCTCTCTCTCGCTCTCTCTCTCTATCTATCTCTCTCTCTCTCTCTGTGGCTTTACCTCATACACACACATACACACACACACACACACACATGTATATATATATATATATATATATATATATATATATATATGTGCACGCACGCACGCACGCACACACACATAAACTTGTGATACATGTATCTTTTGGTAACTTTTGTTTGGTTGGAACCTGTGGGAAGGCAGGTTTAAATAACTACACAGGTCCTCGAATTTGTACGGATTCGACTACTTTGTTCTATGTGAAATATAAATCGTAACAGATAATATACAAATTGAAAATAAATATCATTGTCATTATATCTTCAGTAGACAGACAGACAGACATACAGACAGACAGACAGGCATACAAACAGACAGACAGACAGAGAGACAGATAGACAGACAGACAGACATACAGACAGTCAGACAGAGATACACACTCAGAGAGAGAAACGCACACACACACAAATAAATACACACGAGCACTCAAGCAAACACATACACACACACGCGCGCACACACACAAACAAACAAACACACACACATTCACATACACCTACAATAGAAAATGAAAGAACGGGAAATAGTTGTTTTGTATAAAACAAAAGTTTTCTAAAAACGTGTCATACAGACAATTCACAAGAGCCACACGGAACCCCGTTTAAATGCTCCCGGATACTAAAGCTGAATGAGTGGCATGAATCTCAAATTGAGTTATTTGTGCACGATTTCTTCAATACAATATTATCACGATCATTTGAGACTCTGTATAGTTTAAATTGTGATATCAAAGGAAATGATTGTATACCACCTCTTTATAATTTTCCTGGTTTATCGAATAAGTGGAATCCCATTCTCCCTGATTACAATTCGAAGATTTATTTTAAAGGTAAAGTAAAAAGTCATATCTTAACATACTCTTCTGATTTTGAAAATGTGGAAACTTGATTGTAAACAATATCGATGGAAATGATGAGCTGATAATGATAATTCGTGATCCTGGTCTCCCGTCTTTCTTGCTCTCGTATCCGTGTCGCCACGACCTGACATTTAGGTCCTGCTCGTGCTTGTAGCCATCAATATTTATATTATTTTCAACATTTACTTAACCTTTGGGCCAATAGTAATTATATGTTTTATGTAATATATAAATAAGTTATTGCATGATGTACTACTTGTGGAATTTGCAAATAAATGTATCATCATCACCAAATCCTTTAGTCTTGAAAAATTATTTCATTATATCAAGAAGAAGAATGAAAAGAATAAGTAGAAAAAGAAAATACAATAACAGCAAGATACCTAGCAATAATAATAATAAAAATAATAATAATAATAATAATAATAATAATAATAATATAATAATAATAATAATAAATAAATAAATAACTACATAAATAAATAAATAAATAAATACATAATTAATAAATAATAATAACAATAATAATAATAATAATATTAATAATAATAAAAAACTACAACTTCAACAATAACTAAACATGTTTCTATGAGTTCGATGAACATAAAGCAACACATCATTGAAATTGTTGATTGTAAGAGATCTTTTATACAAATTAGGTACATGGAATCTCGGCTTAAGTAGGCGAAGAAACAAATCCTTATTACAATATAACCTATCGTCAATCACATATTTATTGCTAGAGAATATCGGGAAAGCATAGCCTTGCGAGCATGTAGTGTTAACGATCTTCCACTGGGAATACAATACCTTAAAACTTAACCCCACACATATAGTGCTGACTACAGATATAGCTGTATTATGTAGCTGTATTGATTTAACATAGCATCCAGTTACATACTAGCTTTGCAAACGCATACATCATTTGAAGACAAATTGGATCCATTATCAATGCAATCTATCAACATACCCATAAAACGAAACAAAAGCCAGTTAACCTTCATAACGGTAAGATTCATCCTTATCCATAAATACATATACACAATTTACATGTAAATGAGCAGCTCTAAACAAACGTTGATACCAGTTTCGCATAAGCGAAAATACGGTAATATCCAAACAAGGAAACACCACGGATATGAAAATATTTCGCGCTCTACAATCGATTATTAATAAAAATTCATCTATGTTTGTATTACTAAATTTACATAAATTAGATATGAAATGTTTCGCTCTTTATTTGGATTTTCTCTTCAGAATACCAAATCCAAACTATTAGATAAGCTAAAACTAATATTTGCTTTTAAATCCATTAGATCATTGATATTAAATATAGAATTGGGAGCGTTTAGCCCAGTAGCAGATAGGCAGAGACATAAATGATAATCGTCCGTCATTGCTGCTAAATCGCTCAGAACCCGAAAAGTATATGGAGAGCTCTGAAGGAACAATATTGCATGCGAGGTTTTTCACTTTGTCGAATTCATAAAGTTAGCATAGTGTCTTATGAAATTTATGAAAGTTAAATATTCATATAAATATACTTATATTAATATCCAAACACCAAGGTGTCATTTACAAATGATAATACTCCGTATATGTTCCATTATGGAAAAGGAAAGGATTACTCAGAATTAACAGCTATCCATGCAAATTCTCTAGGAATAGATGTTCGACTACAATGCGAACACTATATTGTTACCTAACGCTATATGCCTTTTGTTTATTGGAAAGTTAAATCTCAGACAGCATTATACAGTTATTTTATTATGAACTAAACATCATCATCTTTGTGAAAAAGTTGATTATAACACGCCGCATGTGACCGACATCGGATTAAACGAGACATTCATTCGTATTGACAGCTGCTCAGCTGGCATTGCAGTCTGAAGGGGGATCAGTGTTATGTAATCTAATACCCATCTAGGTTATAAACATGGTGGCGTTATTACATATTAGTATCTGGTCATTTTTACAAGTGATTTCTTCAACAGTCACTATGAAGGCCTTAATATCAATGTTCGACGCTGAGGTCTAAATAACACTCCATTAGAAAGTACCCTATCATGACGATACTTATTGTGCTGATACTACTACTACAACTACTGCTGCTGCTGGTCTTACGTCTACTACTACTACATGTACCACTAATATTAATAAAACAAATTCTTCCCTGATAGAATGTTGGTTGTCGAAGTAAGCTGTTAGATTAAGTATACATTTTAACACACACGCTCACACACACACAAACGCACGCACATACCTACGCACAAACGCACTCTCATACGTGTTTATTGCCCAAACTCACTACATGTAAACTTCTGCATGTAAAATTCTTTATCTTCAAATATTAAAGTATGAAATTTCAAAAAAAGTCACTACATATGGTTACACACATGAAAGTCACTACATGTGGTTACACACATGAAAGTCACTACATATGGTTACACACATGAAAGTCACTACATATGGTTACACACATGAAAGTCACTACATATGCTTACATA
This sequence comes from Paralvinella palmiformis, assembly GCA_025642065.1. Lineage (NCBI taxonomy): Eukaryota > Metazoa > Annelida > Polychaeta > Terebellida > Alvinellidae > Paralvinella > Paralvinella palmiformis. The sequence goes on along the minus strand of JAODUP010001203.1, from coordinate 56,769 downwards.
CATAAAAGTCACTACATATGGTTACACACATGAAAGTCAATATATATGGCTCCACACATGAAAATCACTACATGGTTACACACATGACATTCACTACATATGGTTACACACATGAAAGTCACTACATATGGTAACACACATGCAAGTCACTACACATGGTTACACACATGAAAGTCACTACACAAGACACACTTATAGTTAACATACAGTAATCATATACTTGTATCAGTAAACACTCTATGAAACATGCAATTATGTACAATACTCAGGAAATAGATGCATTGAATCGCATCTCGAGCAGTGGCATTGGGCACAGCTTGCATGTTTGGTGTGTTTTATATAACAACTTTAATTACATATAAAATTCACCGTAGTTATATGTGGGGATATAATTAGCTTTCCTAGGTCATATATGTCCAGTCTGTATTATGACATTCAAGGATAACTTCAGTCTCCTTGTCATTAATAACACTTAAATCCTGTATTATAATTATAGTTTATGTAGAAAACAGTTGGTCTGATTTGAAAATGTTGATGTATAGAACTGCAATTGCACCATAACTGTCTGCTGAGGAGCAGATTTAAAATGTATAATAGTGACGAGTAGGTCATAGTATTTATTGTATTTGTATGTTTATGAGGTATTTGAATCTCCAGAAAATATCCTAACCATATTATGCTGCAGTAGAGATGTTTAGTGTTCTGCGTGTGGATACTATACTTCCTGGTCTGCGCATTCTCAGAAAAAGTTAAGCTAGAGCTACATATTCCGTGCACTCCGTGCGTCTTTGGATGACCTCGTTTATGTGTTTGGCCTGGTTATCCAGCATTTAAATGACTGTATCATGCACAGTACGCTCTTAAAGTACTACTGACCCAGGAATAGAAACAATGCATGGCATCGCGAGTGGTGTCATTAGACACAGCTCGCGTGGTTGGTGTGTTTTATATAACAACTTTAGTTGTATATATAATTAACCGTATTTGTATGTGGGAATATAATTATCCTTCCTACATCAAGTTATCTCCAGTTTGTATTTCACCATTCAAGACTATTTCTGGTCGGCTTATCATAAATAACATTTATTGCGGTCTGCTTCAGCGCAGATGTCAGTCTTGTAATAGCAATTAAGATAACATATCCAGTTATGTCCAGGTTGTACTATGGCATTAAAGACTATGTTCTTGTTGAAAGTTTGGCTAGAGACCCCTGACTGTCGCCTATTGGGCACAGCCGCCTGGGTTTGTCTTCTGTTCTGTCTTTATTGTTGATGGTGGTGTTTATCGGGCTCTTTCAGTAGAAGTGGGGAGATGATGTGTGGTAGGAATGTTGAGTTTCCTATGTTCAATGCTGCTAAATGATTATCTGGAAGTGTGTAGCCTTCAGGGATGAGACGATCTTTTAGTCTTCTCGGTATTTCAGGTTGACTGGGAAGTTGGGCTGATAATGTACTGGATGGTACGCTTGCTGATGGTGATGGCAGAGTGCTGGTCAAGCTTCATGTGTATGACCAGAACCGTAGTCGTCTGAGTTGGGTGTTGGCCAGTCTGTTTGAGCGTCGGTAAAGGCTTAAGGATCATTTTGTATTTCATCGCGAATTGTGTGCATAATGTCGGTCTGAATGGGTCTTCTGTCTATTGTGATCCCAATATATTTATAATTGTTGATTATTTCTAGATATTTCAGGCCGATTTTATATTTATGACTTTGTCTAGATGTATTGAAAGCCACGGAAGAAGTATAAGCCTAAGCTGTTGGCTGACTTGTCTTATGCGTTTAGGGCTTTCTGGAGTTTGTGTGCTGGGGTAATTCAATACTAGCTCTAGTCTGCTTGTCATAAATAGCATTGAAGAACAGTGACAATTGGGTTATATAGTTTATGTAGTATAGCTTTGAAGAAAGATACAGCAACTGAAAAAACAAGGTAAAAATAGGGTTGCTTAGGTAATTAACCCAAACATTCATAACTACCATTATCTGACTTGGGTGTTTCACTCCCAAACTCGACGGCTGTAGGTGATTCGTTTTTGTTTTGTTCTTGGCGACTTATGGACTGGTAAATATTAAAAATATCCCAAGCCATATTATGCTGCGGTTCTTTCTGGTACGCGCATTCTAACATCTATTGCTGTATATTCCGTATTTTAAGTACTCCTGATTCAGGAATAGAAACACAGCATCGTATCTCGCTCGACCAATGGCATTGGACACAGCTCACATGGTATATTTTGTTTTAAATAACAGGTTTATTTGCATATAAAATTCACCTGATGTTTTGTTGGCACTACCTACTGATAAAATTAAGATTCACAGGGAAAAAACGCAACAAAATAGCATGGAATACAAGCACCATACAAATCCACTACATGGTCGAGACAAACACACATACAAATCGCTACATGGCCGACACAAACGCTCATAGCAAAGTCACTACATGGTCTACACAAACTCACATAGATAAGTCACTACATGGTCATCAGAAACATACATAACAAAATTGTTATATGGTAGACACAAATACACATAACAAAGTCACTACATGGCCGACACTAACACACATAACAAAGGCACTACATTGTCTACACAAACACACATAACAAAGTCACTACATAGTCGTCACAAACACATAACATAGTCACTACATGGTCTACATAAACAAATCTCAACTATCTGAGTTCAAACCTAGAGGTTGGCATATCTGAAGGGTGTGTCATATTTGACTTTGCCTCATTACCTTTGGAGCTCGCTCGGCCCATTTAGCCTACCTTGTGTATAAATGTGGCCGTTAAACATCAAACAGTTATAACTGTAGCTTAATATCAATCATCAGATAATATTAGTATCACAATGACGTTTAGACAACAGCAATAGAACAAAAACAACAGCAAACAGAAAGGTATATTCTTAAAGAAAGAAATTAATACAGTTATGGTATCCATGATTTTATTTTTTTACACCATAAGTTAAAATATCACGGGGATCACTCACAAATGCGTTCTAGATGCAATACTGCTAGATCTACCGGCTATTGATATACATTTTGTTTGACATTTGGTCAAACGCAAACAAATTTATAGCCGTTATTTTTTGTGTTGTAGATCTGCCATATCATTTTAGGTGGAATAAATATTAATGGATCTAATTCCATTAACAAATGCCATCATTAAAAATAACATTGATATTTTAATGACTACTAAATATATATTTTACTGAGTTGTTAGTTTATATTTAATCCTTATTCATTACAAACACGTTTTGAACAAGAATAAGTGAAGACATACTATTGCCAATAAAGGAAGGACATCAATCGTAGGACGCACTTCAAACAATGGGCGTCCTTCGTAGGACACTCTAGAAACAAAGACGCCCTTCAGGAAACCAATATAATATGGACGTTTTAAGAAGGTTTTAGGTATTATTTAAAATAACAAGAGTTTGAACTGATAAACTAAATAATTTTTAGCTTTTGATGACTTGGTTCACTTCATTATTGAGGCAACTGGCTTGATAAATCACTACGATGTCAATATCCGTGATATATGTTGTTGGGTTATCATGCCTGGGCTCAGCTGACAAGTTTGAATAATCGTTCCAGATTTGTATTTCTAAGACTATGATATTACCCCAATTATTGCAAATTGTTTCCGATTTGTTATGACATCTTGGAAGCCATACTATGGCCTTGTTATGTCATCCCGGACATATGCCAGGGGTGGTGTTTTTATTGTGAGTAGGTATATATATATATATATATATATATATATATATATATATATATATATATATATATATATATATATATATTTTTGTATAATATTAGCATCCATAGTATTTTGATGTGATACTCTAGAACAGCCGATATGCCAAAGCCACATTCAGTATTCCCACCCCAAATGTGAGTGTAACCATAATTAAGAGAGTTATTTCTCGTTGTCTGTTTGATTATTAACCCTAATTGAGATTGTCTGTTTGGTAATTAAGATTATCCTCAACTGTATCATTAAACAAGAGCCACCTCCAACTTTTTTACTTCACATTTGCTAATAATGAATGAAAACCCGGGTAATATTGGCCAATATATGCAGGCAGAAATGCAAATCGTCATCACTTTATTTAACCGAGTGCGTCACCTGAGCCACAGCAAACATTAATACTACTTGTGATCACTATGTGTTTTGTATAATTCACTAAGATAACACGAGTTTGGAAGTTTATATATCCCTTCCAACTTAATTGTGGCAACATATTATTTTGCTGATGACAAATGTTTTTCACTTGAGAAGTCGACATGCCCAGTTTCGACTTGCGTTTCAAGGGCTCCAACGGTTATCTAGTTCTAGCTTAAACTATTCAATTTGCTTACATATGATCAAAATATCGGACATATAATTAACAAAAGACATACTAATGTGCGCATATATACAGTATAGAATCGCGAAATCATATATACTACAGCTCGGAGACTTAAAATCAATAATGCGATGCATTCTGTCATCACAGAGCGCACATTTCGTGGCCGATAAATACCATATTCGTATTGGTTCACTGGACATTCCTCTCGTTTTCACTCTCTGACTTCACACAATATCTCTGGACAAATCATAGAACCTGTTGCGAATATAATTTAGGAGTCTCTTTTTTAATGTAGAGCAGTAAAGGACCGACCTCGATCATAGGGCATCCTAGAAACAAAGGATGCTTTCGTTTGAAGTGCGCCCTCCATTAGAACGAAGTTTCGTCAGGGTTGGTGACATTCATGTGCTGTACATTTAAAAAACACAAATATCATATTTCAAACGAAGGGCTGATTAGTATGTAATAAATCGTAAAACCACGTGACGAACATTGTCACGTGATTGAATGACCTGCGTGTAAATTCATTTCGTGTCCATGCTGATGATGTTTTATAAAATTGCACATATTGATATAAACTTCCACAATCAACTAAAGGAAGAAGACGATTATTGAATGTATTATCGTTGATGTTCATTAACTATTAAGTGGAAATATGACAAATATTAATTTTAAATGTTTGGTGCAAGGCATTCAGTCAGCACCGAACACTAATGTGCTCAATCTGCTTAATTGAGGCACTGATTCATTCGCTCCTTTAGTCAATGGTTGATTTACTGGTTGATTCACTAGTTTACCATGCTTATGGGTCCATCGCTACTGGCTTAAATAGCAATTCACGGACCAGAGACCCAGCGTGATACTTGCGGTCTGGCATCAGTTATCTGATCGTGTCAGTATTTAATTGAGAACTCTAAAGATAATTTGTTTCTAATTAACTTAGTAGTATATTTTTGAATTGGTGCATGCCCACTTATATAAATCTAACCCTATCTCGTTTGAATTTATGTCACCGTTTTATCGTTTATTATTTATTCCCAGGAATCTGACCCTATCTTTTAAGGTCGTTGTTTTTCAATCAATATCAAATTTATTAGTTACTTCTAAATAATATGATGCATGCCGCTTGCTATATCACGCTGCGTATGTTCTGTGTGAAGACTATCTCTCAACGGTTGACTGAACACTAACGGCTTCCTAATAGCCGAGGATTTCAGTGAACCAGTCAAATCGATTTACTTTACAACGGGTGTATGCAGTGATTATCCCTGCTTTAGTGAATTTGTTGGTGTGAGTCCATGTCTGAATAGTGAGTTTGTTGGTAAAATAAGTACACACAACATACAAACACACACAGCGTGCGGGCGTATATATATATATATATATATATATATATATATATATATATATATATATATATATATAAGTAGAAAGCTGAGAGATAAGATTCAGGGGGAGAGACTAATGAAGAGAGAGAGAGAGAGAGAGAGCGAATTAGCTAAATAGGTGAATAGAGAGAAACTATGGGTATGGTTTATTCGCTTAAATTAGATTTGGGCTATGAGCCAAGGGGGTCGACTGGTATCAGCCAGAAGGAAGGGGGCTAACCATTAATTTAGGCTTGGGGACCATTTTTAGCCAACATTATGGGGGTACGGTCCAATTTGTGGTTCTAAAATAATTGTGCATACAATTTCACACTGGTGCACTCTGAGGATATAAAGGGTTCAATTTAATCGTACTTTGTAGGTTTTGTGAGCCATTTCCACATAATTGTTAGAAGGCGAAATATAATCAAAAATGTTTTTCATTAATTACTAATTCCTTATATCACAACATAATATGTGAATATTACGACAAGATGAACGTTGTGGTGGTCTATATACAGAATTTACATGCGTTAATAATATATCAAAAATGGATTATGCTAAACCGTTTTAATGTCATAATGGGTGTTTATAACTTTTATAGGTTGTTGTACTAAATACAAAATAATAATAATAGAAGTTCATTAGGTCTACGTGCCAAGATTGATCCCTAACATGCCTCCAAGCTATATCCATATTATTATAATCATGACGTGTATCTAATCAGCATGAAAAACATCCATGAACATATTAACTATCATACAGTTACTAAATATGCGGTGTGTAATATGATATTATCTGATATATATACCGTATTGTTACAAATAGAAGAGCATCATACAATATAAGACAACTTCCTTTATGTTCCAGAAATGTACAACAAATTTAATTATAGCCAAATCTCACCTATATGGGTCCAAACGTAAAAGTGATGGGGTAATGTAACCTAAATCGGGTCACCGTCCTAAAGTTGGCCACTTTTGGTTGCCTATAAATTGCTAATTTCTCCTTCGTGAGCATTTCTTGTGGTGCCATCTACTGGTACTATCATTTCGACAGCTAGCACCCTGTATCATCACGTTGTGATTTGAATAAAGACGCTCGGTAAATTGATGTGTAAATAACACATTTTATCGAAACTTTCATTTTTTAATGAACACGACCCCTTCATAGCCTTATATGCTAGAATGTATAAGTAGTCAATTTCACCCAAACCTGGCCATCCTATATTCCTAAACCTGGCCATGGCTAGGTTTGGGTTAATGTCAAATATGTGGCAGTGTAGGTCTACTTTTGATAATTAAAATACTACTAGAGTGAAAGGTCATAATGTAGTAAATGCTAAGAGGTATATAATGTCTATAATAATAAGTCAAAGAAAATAAATTAATGTATTACAATTCCACAACAAAGCGAGACGAGTCTCTTATAATAACACTGTAGTCCTCAAGTAATTAATCGATTAGGTAATAACATTATGTAGGTCTGTGTGGTAAATGTTTCGTGGACTGAGTGTATGTCATATATTAAGGATATTAACTGAACAACTTATCCAACCCACACTCAAAGCCCAAACACACAAGGCTTTGGGATAAGACTGACATGATTGCAACATTTCAGATAATAAACTCAACTAGATATCCCAGCGAGCAGTCCAAACCACACGTAAGGTACCACGGGCAACACTTCAAACCCACATTAAAGGAGAAGATAACACTTCATGCAATTCTTGGAAGGATATCGAAGTTCACTTACCAACTAGATAAAAAACTGGTTAACTATGCGCGTAGCCGGACTTAAATGGGCATACAATTCGGTAAAAACAGTTTTTGATATATGCTCCACTGTATGCGAAAAAGCATGGAGCGAATTTCAAAGATGGAAAGCCATGAAATAAGCGGTGATATGGAATTCGGAAAGAACACCCTGATCTGAAGTTAAGAAAATCAGAACCAACAATAGCTGTTAATCATCAGGGTATGGAGCGGGAACTTGTGAAGTCAAAATTTGAAGCAATTGGTTGACCTTTATTATGCACAACAAGGTTGATAAATTTGGAACATGGATGAAACTGGAATTGTGGTTGGTCACAATCGAAAGAAGATACCGACTAGGTCCGGGACAAAATATCTGCACAGTTGGTAAAGTGGAAACAATGAAGTGACAACAGTTATTGCAGCCGTTAATGTTGATGGAGGGACTTCATTAATATATATGGTTGATATTTTGTTAGATATTATGCTCATGGACATCCTGATTAATGCTTTGTATTTACTACTTGACATGCGATACAAATAATACTTTAACAATTAACTGTTCTTGGAATAATATGATAAAAGGTTGTACTTTTATAACCTAATTGTTGACTGTTGTGTATCTTGTTTAGCCAAGAATTGAAAGGAACCCATCTTTGTTTAGCAATCATTTCATTATTTAGATTCAAATTGAAGCTAATTTTTTTAAAGTGACTATATGCATGTGGGGTGGAATAGGCCTCGGCATATATAAGACCTCCAATACCAAGACCTTCATGTTCAAGTGTCTAAATATCTTATATTTAGAGGGTCTTCTCCATTTCAGTAAAGTTTAGATAGCTTAGGTTCCAATTCAGTATTTAATAAAGTGACTAAAAATCAGGTATTTACAGTGGTAGATCCTTAAGGTTCGGTGTTTCACTTGGCTGCGAGCAACCACCCCATGCCAAATAAAACTGACCTGGTTCTCCTAGTCACCTGTTTCTGGTTACTTCCTCATATTAAATTTCAAATAACAGATGGATTACATTGATGGTATGATTGATGGGTTTATAAACGACCCCTTATTCAGGTATGATCATGTTAGAGAAGAGAAACCCTGGCCAGGGTTAAGTGAAAAGTACATATACACTTGCCCAAATTAGATCAAATGTAGGCAGGATATGTTGAAATTCTAGTTTGGTTTCAAACTCATATAACACATGATTATAGTGCTCATGTAGCATTTACCCCAGACGGCAAGGTTTTCCTTAACATAATATTCTAGGTGAGAAAAATAGAATTAGATATCTTGAATTATGATTTATTGGAAACTGTTTGAAAAAGAAGTGGACAGGAATTCCCTTTGAAGCATTGCATGAGTATAAAGTACTTTAGTTCACATTTTATTAAATTTCTTTTCTCATCTTATTGGTTATACATATATGCAAATAACTATTCTTCAACTAGTTATGCAAGGAACAATTCAGAAGTCATCATCGTTATCTTCTTTATCATAACATTCATCTTTTGCTGAACTGTCGTTACTCTGGAGACACCCACCTGGTGTCACATGTACTGAATTTGCATACGTCCAAGCACTTCAGTTCTTGCATCCAGTCAACTGCCAGCTGCATGTGACCATCCTGATTGTCGCACCGCATCCTTTCACAGTAGGACTCATCTGGATCCATCTGGAGACTCCTCTTCCAAATAGCGGTTTGATAGTTAGCCCGATTTGCATGCTTGTTTAAGCAGCTTAGGCATGGAGGCAGCTAGTGAGCCTCTAGCTCTCCACCTTTCGCAGATATGTCAAATCATTCACCTTCATTGTGCCAGATCCAGAAGCATATATGAGGCAACTGGAATTCTCCAACTTATATATAAGTTACTAGGTGACAATCCATTCCTCTCCTAACTTTGTGCATGAGTCTTGCATATTTTTGTTTGTGCCGATGAGTTTCAGTGGACGTAGGTGTCTCTTTTCTGCATATGTGCTAACAATGTCACATCCTATATAGGCACGCATGCCTATTAAGGACCGATACACATTTGTGCCAACTGATTTTGCTATTTTATCTACGTCCAGTATGTATTTAGGTGCTTTGGTGACACATGTCTGGACCAATATCTCCCGTGTAACTTCATGAAATGCTAAACACATAATTAACCCGTCAATATCATATGAGCCTATTAGCACTGAATTGTATCCATGTGTGGCAGCATGGGCGATATGCAGAAGCTTATGGCCGTCCGCTTGCTCATGTGTGTTTTTCAGCGCTACTACCTCTTGGCTACCATTGAATGTGATCTGATAGAACCTGTCACTACATATTACAAAGATAACATTTCCTTGTAGATGAAATGTGTATTCTGGCTTCTTCCAATCTTCCACAAGGAACTGGATGAGGCTAAATTTTGATTCAGCTGCGGTGATATACTTTTGTAAGATTGTGGCCAGACCAGCTTTGCTTGTTTTCCGCAACAACTCTTCTGGCGTTGCAATTGCCAATATGAAAGTGTCTAGAGGATGAGAGAGCATATCTGTCATGTGAAGATTACGATTCTGTGCCATCACAATAATTCGACTAAAAACAGAGTTCTGTCTGCTTGGAGAATTACTGATCGGCTATTGCTTCTGATTTCCTTTCTTGCTAACGTTGCTAAACCTCTTTAATTTGTCCTGGTTAATTGGGTCGTCGAATGTTTTTATTTGTGAATTATTCTTAAGTCTCTCAGTCTTGAAGTTTATGTAGTAATTGTGGCCGACCTTCCATGCTCCTATTAAATCGTTGGCTATATTCTTTGGGGCGTTGTCCTTGCTGTGGAAATTTCCATTGAGTTGTTGGAAATAATAAATGGGTTTTCCCAACACTGGATCATACCTACCAGTGCTATTATAGCCTCCTCATCATTTTATATCCTTGTTTGGGGTAGATAGACATGGCAAACCTTTGTGTTATTCGCATTCACCATTTACCTGATTTGGCTAATGAATTCACTTCTGTATTCAGAAGTGATGTATTACCGGTTCACTGCAGCTGATTTCAAGCATACACTTGCAGTATCACCTGGTGTCTGTGTTTCTTTATTCACAGTGACCTCTATAATCTGTATAATTTGTATTGTTCTGTATTACTGCACAAACGTGCCTGGCAATTATCCAAAGAAGATTTTGTAGCGAGAACTCTCCATTACTTTGTTGTTTTCATCTGTGGATATTGATACCGCTAGTAGTGGTTGTGTCCCAATGCACTCAACTGCAATGTATACAGGCAATTCATGTTGTGTCATGGTAACTCTTCCTTGCTTCTGTTTGATAATCTTCGGTAATGGAACATTTGGAAGGTATGGCCCATGCACCTTTGACCTGTAATGCAAACTCTTTGTGTGGTTCCTTTTCCGATGATCGTGATTCCTTATCACCGTCGACAGGATGATACCGACATGAGTTTGGACTTTTATCTTTCCTTATCATTGATCGTGTGTATAATGATGTATGCTCAATGACTTTCAATATGTTTAACAATTTACCTCTCCAAATAATCAGCAGTGTTTTGGTGTTTGGGTGTGTGTCTGGCACACCAATCGGTTTTCCACCACTGTCTTGAAAGATCCAAATACTATTTTCAAACTCGCTACATAAATTATGCGGCAATTTCCAAAGGCAATTTCTTTCAAAGTATTTTACATATGTGTATCTCAGCTATCCAAAATAATGTTCAATTTATGATAAGTTATTGTTAGAATATTGTTAGAATTGTTTAGACGCTCGACGGTCGCAGCAAGTAATGTTAAATATAAATGTATTCGTGGGGAACATTGAAAAAAACCATATCCATCCAGAATAATTATTTGAAATTGCAAAGGTTAAACTATGCCATTTAGTGTATCGTTAGTTCAAAGAGACACATCATATATTTAATACATACATCTTGACCTTCAGCGGCATGTGATATAAATTAAGTGGAAAATCGATATTATATTGCATTCCATATGCGTAAAAAAGAGCCGAATCGTTCAATCATATTTTATGCGAATTCAAAGGGTTTTTCTTCTTCTTAGTGATTTATTTATACTTGGCATAATCGCCGCAACATTACAATCAGTGTCAATTCTTCTAAAAAAATATAATTTGAATTTATTAATACCAAAATGAGGGTTATTCTTAGCATGTTCTTGGATATACGTCTAAAACAGCATTAATGTAAATAAAATAGACTAATAACTCATTAAAAAACCCAAAAGCTATTCAGTTTAGTTGGAGACGGAACCAGAATAAAACAGTAGAAAGTGAATAATTATAAATGGAGTTAGAACCCGTTTTACAAATGAAGACTTTTGAGAGATTGTGACCCACATCACTTGTGATGCACGGTACATGATATAATTAGCATTTATATTTTATATTTGTCAAATATTTAGATAACTAATCTGGAATGGTCACTTATTAAAATATAAATGCGACATTATCTTTTCACGGCAAATATTAATTATTCAATGATTAAAGAATAACACAAAAAAACATTAAAAAGAAGGTTATTCGTCCGGTCATAAGAAGAAGATTTTATGATAGAAACATTTATATTCGCTAATCAGTTGTTTTAGATTTGGAACAAACTAAACCGTATTTTGAATTATTCCTTGTATTTCAACGCTCTAAATGTAATCAAGATCTCTTACCAAACACGTAATTACCTAATATGTAGAGCATGGCATGCATATAATGCCATAACAATAATATACATAGGCCACGTTGGCTGTCATTATTACGGAATAGGACAGTAAAGGAAATAAGGGAAGACTTTATATGAATTGCATTTACAATTAAACATCCCAGCTTGATGACCAAATATTTACTATTGTTTGCGTATTCATAAATAGCAGTGGTCTAACTACAACCGAATAACAATTTGTGTCTTTTTCATCTGCTTGCTACTAATGCGGGTTTTTTAAATATAAAAGCATCCTTAATAAAACCCATTAATAAGTTATATAAGTTGTACCTGTTGACGTCAATTAAGTATCATATTTGATTTCACAAAAACTATCCAGGAATATTCCAATGATAGAAATCAATAACGGATTTCTATAAAATATCATTATAATTAGGTACATTTTGAGTTAAGCGGTGAATGGCTGGATATAAAAAGATGGTATTATTTTCCATTGTGCTATATGTGTTAAACATATGGATAGTCGGTTCTGGGTTAAACCATTTGACTAGGACTAATAGCATGTCGCCATTGTATATTTACATAGGAAGACAACACAAGTAGCAAAAACCTCTGCAATTGCTATTTTGGTCACGTTGATAGCTGGCGGATGATGGTAGCTAGTGTACAAAGGTCGGACAGCGGCATAATGGTAAGAATCAGAGGATTTGGTGTACTTAGCCGAAAATACGTTAACAATAACATGGAATATATTAATTTAACTGAGCATGCCATATAATAAAAGACGTAAACGTATTTTTAAAAGCTTGAACGACTATAAGGTGTTCTTGTTTCGGTGTAATAACACTTTATATATATATATATATATATATATATATATATATATATATATATATATATATATCTACTTACAAACCATTTGTACTTAGAGATGAAAAGAGTACAGTCGAATAAATCTCTTTAAAGGTAAGTAATTCAACTGGTATGTTTTGTGTTTTCTGCCAGATAATTGACATAGATTGGTAATTCTGGATTTTATTCTAATTAATACGCACAATACTCAAGTTACAGTAATCGTTCCCACAAGTCTAATAAAGACATACCGATTATATATTTTCCTGTTAGATATGATGAGTTATAACAGTTAATTAAAGCTTCATGACGAAAGGATTAACATTGCATGCCCTTCCTGAAAGTTGCTACATTATTTGATATATTGTCTATAAATATATAATACCTAAGACGACACCAAAATAGTGAATAGTTAACAGATAACACATTTTAATTTTGATGAGATGCCTTTCAAATTAGTATACGCCCCAACTCTTTCAGAAATCTCACTAGATATTTCACTTCCATAAAGGAAAATGTGCACAAACAATATAAATCACGATTAACTGTCTCCGGCAAAATAGAAAATTCTGCTATATGCTAGTTACAATTTCTGTGCTGGTAGTAATACAAAAGATAAGAAATGAAAAATGTACATATTACAGTTGATCTGTATAATCAGGTAATAGGTATATTACGCGAACCTTTCAGGTAATCTGTATTAAATCTCAGTTAGCAATAGATGTATTACCTGAAATTGTCAGGTATTTACATATTACCTGATTATATACATTAATTGTTATTTAAGAATGCATTTAATGGTCTTCTCAAATTGTATTTATTACTGTCGTTTTATTTATAAATTTAGGGTTCTTTCTTTCATTTTGTATTTTTGTTAACTTTTATAAACAATGCAAACACTTATATTCAATATATGAAATTTCTCATCAAATAACTCTTAGACACTTTATTAAGTTGGAGAGCTATGAACTCACGAAACGATTAATGTACTAAGATATGGTTGTTAATTATATTTTGTCTAAAATTGACCTTTCGTCCGCTTATTTTTCGTCATAGTTAGCAAATAAGCAAAACCAGATCATTAGCATACTCCTATGTATATATTCAAGGCTAATAATATTCAACACTATTCTACTTTAACACGATTAAGACTAAGAAATGTTGCTTATTTGACAAAACGTTAAACTTTCTAGGTAAGCTTCATGTACCTATTTAATTGTACTATTATAGTTTTGAGCGATTTGTACAATCAAAAACAAGAGAATTTCAGACATCTTATATTTGTATGCAACATGTTATAAATTATCCACCATTTGATTATCACACCAATATTATTTTAATGTTTAGTGATTAATCATGAAAAGGAGATTTTATTAATAAATTAGCTTTTTATTATTCATGTTGACGAGGTAAGACGTAGATAGGGGTGTTTTTGGTAGAACTAAGCATCCACTTATAGTTTTATTGTGTTATTGACGACTTCTGAAGAAAATAAATCCTTTCACAAATCGATGTTTGAATACAACAGAAGTTAGTAGTTTATTGTGATTACTTAATTAATTCACCCGCGGAGAGTGTAAAGACCCGAGTGGGAATAAAAAACGTCTAAAATAATAACCATCTGATCTTTATACCTATCTCCTAATGCCCATTATACCCACACAACCCTTTTATGTTTTTCAATAATAATAATAATAATAATAATAATAATAATAATAATAATAATAATAATAATAATAATAATAATAATAATAATGTTTAAGTAATAAAGCTCCCATGCTAACATAATTTACTAACTGTCATTGATAACCCAACAAAGATGTACGTGTAAACCTTACAATGTATTTGATTAATAATCATTATTTATCGATGATGACAACATTAGAGAGATTGTATCCTAGATCACATTTAAACTTTTGGAGAGAATGCATTTCTAAAATCGTTCGGCAACCTGTCATATAAATAAATAAATATGCAGAACATGTTCTTCACGCACATATACACACATCTGACGTTCAGTCTTTGCTATCTGGTCTACCACAGGGTTCAGTTCTTGGTCCTCTGGTTTTCACAATGTATATCCGTCCTAAAGAAATCTTCGATTATCCCTAATGGGTCAGGAAATAAAAAAATCTGAGATTAGTTTTGACCAACGTATTAACATGTAAGAACATGTTACATCAGTATGCCGAGCTGCCTACTACTATCTTAAGAATATCTACTGTTTAAGATCATTCTTGACACAAGAATCACTTGTAACTGTAGTCCATGCCTTTCTTACATCTCATATTGACTATTATAACTCCCTGTTATATGGCATATGTGCTTATAACATCAATCACCTTCAGCGAATTCGGAATAGTGAAGCAACTATAGTGACAAATATTCGAAATATGATTGTATTACCCCAATTCTTCAAAAACTGCATTGTATATCAGATAGCGTATCCATTTCAAGATTGTATTAATAACATATAAATATATTAATGACATAGCGCCAGAATACCTGTGTGAACTGGTGTCAATTAAAAAGTCATCCCGAAAACTCAGATCATTAGATCGCTTAGTGTTGCAGTCCCTACTTTGTATTGCCGGCAGATATTAGAAATGCGTCGCCTTGTGAACATTTTTAATCTGTTCTGAAAACATCCGTGTTAAATGTTGCTTTCACAAATAAATAACAATCTTATAGGGTTTTTACAGATATATTATTTGGGGTATTATTATATTATATATTTTTGTAGAACGCCTTTGAATGGTTCCTGCTAGTAAGAGCGCTTTATTAAATATACATTAGTATTATTAGCATACACAAATATTTACACGTACACACACACACACACACATACATACATAGACGCAGACATACACACACACACACACACACACTCGCACACACACGTTCGCATACACATACATAAAGATACGTATATATAAAGACACACACAAACACACACACATATACACTATCTCGCTCTCTGTTTGTCTTTCTCTCTTCTATGACGCCTCCTTGGTCAAAGTGGTAGAGCGTTGAATCACAGATCACTACTACCTGGATTCGAATCTCGGCGTGGGCATATATGAAGGGTGTTTCATCTTTCACATTGCTTCATTACCTTTGAACGCCGCTCGGCCTATTTACCCTGCTATGTGCACAAATGTGGCCGTAAACATCAATCAGCACCACTATCATACACACACACACACACACATACACACACACACACGCACACACACATACATACACTCAAATATCTCCCCATACACATAAATACACACACTATATACAACTCTCTCTCTCCCTTTCTCTCTTTATCTCTCTTATAATTTAAATATCCAATTTGACGAGGGTTATTAATAAAATTACCTTATGAGAATGGTAGTGCCACATTCTAAAATAGCTTCAACTGGCCAGCCACTGAAGATTGATAAGCTATTATTTATATTTTGAATGCCCTTCTCCCTAATGTAGCTAAAGAAAAATTGTGTAAATTTCATCATATCTTGGTCTCTATCACTGTGAGCATAAAAACATTCTCATATCGCTGCCTATAGTAATGTTTTAATAAAAACTTCAATATTCAGGAATACAATATGGAAATACAAAACATGGGTCGCAAAAACCAGGGCTACTGCATTCGTTTTGAACAATGTAAATCAATATATATTTGTTAACCAAGACAAAGATACGATAATCTGCTATTAAATATATTTAGCATTCCGTAATTAAAATAAATATAACAAAAAATCATATTTCTGATATATATATATATATATATATATATATATATATATATATATATATATATATATATATATATAAATGAAATACAAATTAGTAGTATGGATCCATATCAACGCAGATAACGAGGTAAATGGATGTTCCGACTGCAAATTAACTATTACGGCACTGCTGTGTTGATCAACCTGTTATATAATGTGTACGCATCTAAGATTTCTTCTAAGAGATTCTTTAAGATATGCAATATATATAAGTGCATTTAATAAACTGATAAAGACCGTGATTGTATTAGCGACCACGCAAATAATTTACTGTTTTGATAATTTCAGTTAAATGGTTTTACAAAGTCTCCGGATGCACGCCCCACTATCACAATAGAAAGGCGGTGTACTACAAGAAACTGGATTAAATAAATACATGCTTTTATAATGCAGAGTAGACTGTTCAAGCAGTATATGAATATGATTAGATAAACAAAGAGAATACCAATAGAAACACATGTCTGTACGTTCAGCCATCGAGCGTTTGCAAAATCTAATACAGGTTGAACCGTCGGACTGATCACAACCCAAATAACGTCCCTATGTAGTTTATGTTTTCTATGTAAGCGATCTAACCCGAACACGAGGATATCCTTGATCACCTTTAACGTGTGTAAATATTCCCTTTTGTACTTTGTATCAATGCTAGACTATATTAGGGAACAGGTCGACAGATTAAAGTTGGAACTTTTGTTACGTAAAGAGAGATACACCATTTGCATTCGTGTCTTTCCTACTTCAAACAGAATTGTATTACCTTTATATTTATTTACATCTTTGAAGTCCTGACTTTTAGGTGGACAATTGAAGCTGTTATTGACGGTGAGTTAGATAGCTAACAGACCTGGCTCTGTGGGTCAGATGCTGTTGGGTTTCTTTTGAGAAGATAATGATTCGTTCGCCGGTTGAAATGTGCTGGCTTCGTGTCTTGATGTGACATGAATCAAAGGTGGTCTGACCTGGATGTCAGATGCAACAGTCAGCACAATATAATCAAACTGTCGATGACATTTGGTCACCGGGTTGACTCAATAGCAATAATTCAACCAGCTAGGAAATAGACAAATCAAACCGTAAACCAATATACCGGCAAATTTACCTATTGTCTAATACTCCTTTCAGCTAATTACCTACCTGTTCATTTGCCGTGATGTACTACTTGCCAATGTTAATATGTTCAGCATGTTCAAACTAAGCGTCTAAGTTTATTTTAATGTGACTGTAGTGAAATTGGCTGCTGACATTTGGTTCAAGAACACCGAATAACTAAACACAAATAATGTTGATACCCGAATAGAATAGTTTCTTCGTTTACAAATATTCTAGGTATCCCTCAAAATATAGCAAAAACTTTGCAAACTTAATCAACTTCATGGGCTCAACACTTTTCGATAAGACTTGAGAGTGTGGTGGGTATTTTGTCACTAAAGGTGAATATTGAATAAATACTAATTGACAGCAGTAGGAATTCGCTAGGTCCCCCCGAATGCTTATTAAACTCTAAACGATAATTAAATCATATATGTTTAAACATATATCAGGAATCCAACTAATGATCAAAAATAATGATTCGTTAATTAAGGG
Source organism: Paralvinella palmiformis (assembly GCA_025642065.1). Taxonomy (NCBI): domain Eukaryota; kingdom Metazoa; phylum Annelida; class Polychaeta; order Terebellida; family Alvinellidae; genus Paralvinella; species Paralvinella palmiformis. The sequence continues at coordinate 38,421 of JAODUP010001203.1, read as the reverse complement.
TTAATTAATAGTAGCGAGAGCAACATTAAGAGCAAAAACAAAAATATTAATAACATAATATTAGCAACGACCATGATGACAACACTACTATTACTACTACTACTACTCTTACTACTATTACTACTAATACTACGATTAGTACTACAAAATCAACAACAGCAAATACTATTACTACTACTAGTACTACAACTAAAACAACAACAACTACTACTACTACTACAAGTGCTGCTACTATTACTTCTACGAATGCTAATATAACTACTACTATTACTACTACTACTACTAATAATAATAATAATAATAATAATAATAATAATTCACAATAATACATAATAATACATAACGATAAAGTTATATATTAAATGAACGAATTAAGAAAAAAAAACATATTATTAATAGGGAATTCGTTTATTGGCCTGTTCATGTAAGGTGATACGACGCTAACATGTGACTATTGACAGGTTATAAATATATTACAATAAATATAATAATAAACATACCATAAAGATAATACCACAGCTTCGGTATCTTATTAAACGACTGGGAGTATAAGGAGTTACATATCACGACAACAAAAACAAGAACAAAAAGATAATACAAATCGTATACAAATTTGCTGTTTGGTGTAAAACTTAATTAGTAAATGTTTCTTCCCACAAAATTTCAAATTTTAAAAATTGGTGCTGTTAGTTGTTTTGATAGAACACTTCGTTTTGAGGACAGTTAGATAGAAGAAACACATTTACCTGAGGCCTAGCAGTGGCTTCAATGAGTTTCAGATCGATTGTAAGACAACTCTCCTATATTTATCAAACTTTTACAGGTTTTCGAGAAGCTATCTTTCGTTTATTATATCTGATGATGATGATGATTTATGTTTTATGGCTAATTTTGTGCGCATGGTAGGCTAAATGGGCCGGG